>PVJI01007414.1:0-78507 GCA_004026765.1 Micronycteris hirsuta
AGTAGCATAAATGGGAGGTAGACAACAGACAGGGGGAGGTTAGAACAGTATAGGAAGTACAGGAGCAGAAGGACTTATGTGTAGGACCTATGGACAAAACTAAAGGGAGGGGAAAGGGGGGGTAAGGGGGAGGGGGGAAAGAAGGGGGGAAATGGGGCAACTGTTACAGCATAATCAATAAAATATAGTTAAAAAAAGATTTAACTGTAAGGTGTGAAACAATAAAAATCCTAGAAGAAAATAATAGGCAGGAAAATTTCAGACATTTCTTTTAGCAGTGTCTTTGAAGGATACAAAGGAAAAAATAAACAAATGGAACTACATCAAACTAAAATTCTTTTACAGAGCAAAAGAAACCATCAACAAAATGAAATGGGAGCCCACTGAATGGGAGAACGTATTTACCAATGATGTACCATATAAGGGGTTAATTTCCAAACTACAGGGTCTGGAAAAAGTAATGCCATTGAGTGTGGTTGGTAGGGTTTGTGAATGTCTCGCATGAGATGAACATCATTTTGAACATTTCACCTAAAATATCATATGGTGTGGTTGAGTGTGATATCGTTATGTTACAGAATTACATAATTATGATTTTGTAATAAAAGATTTGGACTAGCAGCAGCTCATAAAAAAGGGACATTATTGTGTCGGACCCTGTATATAAAAAACTTGTATAGCTCAACACCAAGAGGACAAACAACTCAATTAAAAAATGGTCAAAGGACCTAAATAGACACTTCTCCAAAGAGGACCTGCAGATTTCCGGTAACATTCACATGCTGTTACCTGTACTTGAAATGCCCTGGACCAATTACATTTCTTCTTTAAGACCCAGGACAGACAGGAGTCTTCTAGCCATCATTTGGAAGCCATTCTCCTAGGCGATTCGCTCCTTCCTTGTGCTGTTTTTGCAACACGCAGTCGGCACTCTGCACGACACATCCTAGACATGTGCTCAAGTGTCTGCTTCTCTCTCTAGGGAAGCACTTCGTGACTTTTTTCTGAACTCAGTTATTTCAGAGTAGATCAAAGGTCTTTGAACCCTAGTGACTCACATGGATGGTACAGGGGTTTGAAATATTTTTCCAAGTATTAGAATATTCCACTGCCTTCTGAGACGCATACCACCAGATTGTGAATTGTTTGAAGACAAGGACTGTGTCATATCCAATTTCTATTCACCCTTCACAGTAGGCTCCCAATAATTATTAGATGAATAAATTAAGCACCAAATAAATTTCCTTATTATTTAGTAGAAATTTTTTAAGAAATTGACCACTTTTTAGAAAAATGGTAAGTTGCATGCAATAACTTCACATGCTGTAAAAAACAATGTGGGTAGGAAATGTTGGATAATGATGAGTGTCCAGGAACAAGAAGACGATTTGGAGACAGTTTAAATGGATTGCAGAAGACAGCCTCAACAAACAGCCTTGTAAAAAGGACAATTTGGATGTGAATGTGTTTGCTGCACCCATCCCACCACCTCCCACCCCCAGATCACAAGATGCTGGCAAAGGCATTCCTACAAATCACTGCTTTAACGCAAAGCAAATGCTTGTCGCTGGAATGAAACAGCTGAAAAGAATTAATTTTCTCTGCTTTTAGAGAATAAAAAAACAATATATTTTTACCTGCTAAAGTACAATTACATGTGCTTTCCAGGCCTCTATAGAAGTGCTTTATTGAGGCCGCTGTGTATAGTATGGCTAATAATTGTGTAAACAAAGACACATCAAGCCTTCCAGTGGAAAAAAGTGAGTTCTTTTTGGTTTTAAGCTTATGATTCAATACAGGTAATTAGAATATATGCAAATATATGGCATAAAAGGCTCATCTCGTTCTGTGGGTACATTTTTTCCCTTGTAGCTGGCCCCCTCTCTGCTGACCCAAGCCGACAGACTTTGTGAAGCTCAGGGGTCCCTGCCTTACAGTGATTAACAGGAAGCAGTGAGCACGGGGGTCAATGTATTTAAGAAAAATCTTAAGCAATTTGGAATAGGAGGCATAGGGACTCTTAGGGGGTAAAAAGGGTTGTATGTTTGGCTAGTGACCTTTGTGACAAGTCAGTGTTGGAATCCTTCATCCTAAATAGATTTGAGGCCCACAGTTAAGCCTGAGCCTGTCATCTGATGAGCGCACATGGTAAATGTTTCTTTCCCATTAAGTTACCCTCACCTTACCCAGAGAATAACAGGTTTTTGCTCTCTCTGAATACGTTCATGATGCTGATAATTAAGTTTATACATGATACTGCTTCTAATTACCAAGTTACCTTCTTTTTCCCTGTTTTTTCCTCTTTACTATGAAATGTTTTATATATACTTTAAAAGAAGAATGTAATATATGTGTAAGTTATAAAGGATAATAATAAAATGAACACCTGTGGACCCTCCATTCACCTTTAGAGATTGCCCATTACTCCTATCTTTGAAGCCCTCGTGTGGGTCTGTCTGAACTCTTTATGTAAATGGTGCATCGTATTATTTCTTCTGTGAGAGTTTTTGCAGTTCCCTACATAATTAACTGAAGGGATAATGAGTCCCTCTATAGTTTTAGACTTAGCGCTATCAAATCAAACTGTTCTTCAGTTGCCGATTAGAACTTAAATGTGGTGGTGTCCTCTCCCTCCCTCTTCAGAACAGGCACAATTCTTTATCAAGTACTATTTTTGTCACTGTTACCAAAATTAGCTATGGTTTTTAAAAAAAAAATGTTAGATTGAATTGATGCTTCCCAGAACATTAAAAAGATAAAATGTCATTTTACTGCAAGTTAAAATTCCAAACCGCCTTTTGGTTTTACTGGCATTAAAAATTTGGCGAGCGCGTATAAACACATGCACTTCAAAGGAGCTTCATTCTTGGGTCCCCAGCAATATCACTTATTTCCATTTCATGGCACATGCCACCATGAGCACATATGACTAGGCATTCTGCTGGGCTCACACAATCGTAAAAATAACCTCAAAGAGAAGGCAAATTAGCTGTTAGGCTGGTGGTAGGAA
Organism: Micronycteris hirsuta; assembly: GCA_004026765.1. Classification (NCBI taxonomy): domain Eukaryota; kingdom Metazoa; phylum Chordata; class Mammalia; order Chiroptera; family Phyllostomidae; genus Micronycteris; species Micronycteris hirsuta. The sequence continues at coordinate 3,011 of PVJI01007414.1, forward strand.
AAGAGGTACTTATGGATGTTCATCTGATGTTAATAACTTGTCTTAAAAATATAACAAATCTTTGTTCTATAAGAGGGTTCAGTGTTGTGGTTTTTCTTTAGTGCCTCAGCAGTGCTTTGGGATTGTTACATCTTCACTATAGGCTTAAGAGATAGGCTGACACGTTGGTTCTTATTCAAGGATCAGATGGAAAGAAGCAAACTAAGTAATTTATTCTTAGAGGCAAAGTGAGTAAGGCAGACGTGATATTTCAGCTTTTCAACAACTGAGTTGGATTAATCTGTTGAGGTAGTAGTGCTCTGAGATTTATATAATTCAGAGTTAGTTGTTTTTTTATTGTATTTTTCACGAACAGTTTGCATTCAGTATTACTATGTATTGGTTTCACATATCCTTTACAAAGTGTTCCCCAAGTATTTCGGGTACCCACCTGGCACCATACTTAGTTATTAAAATATTGTTGACTATATTCCCTGTGCTTTACTTTACAACCCCGTGACTATTTTGTAGTACTTCTAGTTTTCATTTTTAAAATACAAAGATGTTGATTATAAGTACCTATAATCTGCTTTGCTTGCTTTAAAACAAAACAGAACTTTTCTTCCCTTAAGTATCACTAACATTTACAATTGTTAGTGATAACAGCACTTTTTACAATTGCAAATAGATCTTCATCTGTGATTTTCTTCTCCATCACGAGGGGTACAGTTCTAGCTATAATCTAACCATGTAGGGGTATTTTTTTCTTGGCCACAAAGTTTTCCATCTGAAATAAATAACACAAAGACTTATGAATAGAATACTAATGATTGTGTAATTCTTACTACTGTGGTTCTCAGAAAAACATTTTGACAATTTTATAGTCAATTTTCATCTGCTCAAAGGGTAACAGAGATCACCTTAGCATGAAATACATCCTAAAAAAAATTTGTTGAATGAATGAAATCTTGTTTCAGTGAATGCTTTTTTTTTTTTCAGCAGAGAACTTTCAAGCCCCAGCCAGTGGCCCCTATTTCCAGCAGTTTCTAATACAATAAAATGATAAAACAGGAAGAGAATAGAAATGTCCTTTAGGGCTGGTATTACTATTTGACCCACATCCCTCTCTTCCTTTTTAGTCAGCATCCTTCTTTAGTTGTGAACAAATCTGAGTGAACCTTGGAAAGAGAGGATAATTATTTTCTTGGCTTAGTAGAACGGGGGTTCTATACAGCTCTATCCCCAACCCTCCCAAGACAGCTCAGTGGTGAAAGCTTTTCAGGGAAGCAGGCCAACTCAGAGCTACTTCGTGGCTATAATTGGACAAGCATTACATGAATCGCCAGGATTCCGTGTCAGGACAGCAGTGTCCTTGTATAAACCCCCTATTGTGTTATAAAGAGCCTAACAACCATGGGGACAAAACCTACAGAGGTAAGAGGAGACTGCTGTATTTACAGTTATTCATTCTTAGTTAAAAAAATGAATTTATCTCTATTATTAAGGAATAACTTGAACACTGTGCAAATTGTCCTAGGGTAAGCCATTCGACCTAAGGCAACAGCTGACTTGGCAACTGCCCAGGCCAAGACAGTTCTGATTTTAGAGTTCTGTTTTCCTTGCAAGAAACTCTGGGATGTGAAGTCAGGCAGAGAGCTTTTAAATGGGTGCGGGAGCCAGCGCAGCTGGGGGTTGTTAACAACAATTGGAGAATAACATTTAAAAGGGGAAAAAAAGGTGACTGAGGGCTGCTCTGTGGTCAGAAAAGAGAAATCGTTTGGATAGAAAAAACTTGCTTGCAACTCTGGTAAGGAAACTTTGTTTGACTTAATTTAAACAGGATGACATGTGAATCATTTTGAAGAGAAAGAGGTATCATGGGGGGAACATCATACAAGATATAGCTTATTAAACAGTGAAGGTGGTGATTTAACTGTTAGGAGGAGGCAGAGCTTTCCATAAGGCTAAAGGCTCTCATGTATTGGAGGGGCATAGGACGGAAGTAGAGCTGCTCTTGGGCGTTATACTCGTAGGTGAATTCATTTGTTGCAAAGCATTCGTTTCAACTTCCCAGAAGATCTGGCCTCTGAGATTATGTACAGATCCATTCTGAATGTCCCTGTAAAGTCACCGCCCTGCCGTTCTGGAGCACATCCCCCTGGCCCATTCTCCAGCTGTGGGCCAGGATCAGTAGTGTGGACCTTTTCCCACGTCACCCTTGTGTGACGTGATGTGTTCTAAAGTCATTTGGAAAAGAATCCTGCTAAATCCCCGTATCCATCTTTCCCATGTAAAACCCACTCAGGAAATTATTTTAGCCTGGCTTTAGGTGTTCTTAATTATTTCCTAATGGAGATCTTTTTATGGCCTGGGCATTTCCAGTAGTTCACAGTCTCTGTGCTTTGGCTTTTTAAAAAACAAAAGCCTTTTCAAATCAGTAGTCGAGGTGTAAAGAGTCTCAGGCCCACTACCAAAGAAACATGGTCATTACTGAAAGGCCAGGAGCTTCTCTAAATGGAAATATGCTTCAGCTTGACCACACTAAAGGCTATTATGGACATTACTTTCACATACTCAGACTGGTCACTCCAGGCCATTCCTTTACCTTGCACGTTGCTTGAGCTCCTGATGTCCTATAAGTAAGAATTGCGTATGAAAAAGTCCTGATACTATGATGTAGCATCTTCTTGGTTCTACTATTATTAAAATCATTTTTAATACTGTTACCATTAACTTTAACTTTTAGTGATTGGAACAATTTCAGATTTAGTCACTAAAATCAAGAATCAAATTATAAACTTCTAGATATCACTGCTGGTAAGAAATGCTATTCTTTTGCTGAAATACTAATTTTTTCTCTTCAACCGCATTTGAATAAACTTTTTCTACTTTTTGCTGGATTTTTGTTATGTCAGGACTTTTGAAAGTTTTTATGAGGTAAAATTTACCCTTGAGGCAAATATATTTTCTACTCATTTATGAAAACTTAAAAAGGTTTCGACTTTAAATTTCTAATGGAAATAAAGATTTGTCTTGTTTTGACTTCTTTTTGAATATAACAGGTTTTGCCCTAAATATATATGCTCAGTGTAAATTTAATAGGGACTTACTCATGGTCCTTCAGAAGATTTGATCATATTTTAGTTATGAGATATGAAACAATTAAAAGCATCAGATTAGTTTCACATCATAATACAGCATTCTCATGAAGGACAATTAAAAATATATGCTGCAGGCTCCAGCCACAGCCTGTGGCTAGGATGGGAGACTGAGGTGGCAGCTAAGGGGAACAAGGCTGCAGAGGTGATAGTGGCCGAAAAATGCTGAGTGAAGACGAGTAGCAGGAGCAAACTATTGCCAAGGACCTGCTCGTGATCAAGTATGAGATGGGGGGGGTGATGTCGCCACCTGAGTACTTTGGTCTTTGGTGGAAGTAATCGTTCTACTCAGCTAGTTCGCAGTGGCAAAAACAGCGCCAGGGGCTGTTAGACTGGACCTTGATTCAGCAACCTTGGTCCTTGAGTTCTGGCTAAGAAAGAATTAAGAGCCAAGACTCAAACTATAAGAGAAAATTTATTTAGAAAGTCACAGAGGTAGAGGAAGTGATCTGTAGAAGAAATGGGCTTAGGGAACAATTTATAGAGATAAAAGAAAGGACACTTGGAGCTTAGGAGAGAGGAGGGTAAAGGTAATGTGCCTGGGGGTGAATATGAAGGGGATGGGAAAAACAAGGTATGCTCTTAAGAGGGAGAGAAGTGCTGGGTCCTCCATCCTAAGGGCTTTTAAGGGTGGGGACTCTAGGAGAAGTCATAGGGGAGGATCTCAACAGCATATTCATCAACTTTCTAGGTGTGTCCTTTCAGGATCATGGTCTCCACTGATTGGTTGCTGCCAGGGCAGGTCAGTGTAGCTGGTCCTGAGGTCAGCCAAGACATCACTTGTCTGGTTTTCCTACTTTTCTGGGCCTGGAGCTGAAACACAGCAGAGGCTTAGATGTGACCCCACATGGTTAATACTTAAGGGAGAGGTTGTACAAGGGCCCACATGGGAGTGACATGAGGCCACTCTTCGGCTGCTTGTTCTACCTCCAAGGGAGTCTGTCACATGACTAGCAACATACCAGGGGAGAAAAGGTGATGGGAGAGTCAGAGCCCATGACCAGCGGTATGCGAGGGGTTACCCTCGGGGTGAGGTCCTTGTTTTCCTAGTTTTGCCTTTTGCTAGGCACCTGGAGTTTTCTGTCCCGGTGACCTTCAGTACCTGACCCATTATCCTTGCTCTGCTTGTGTCTTTCTAACTGCCCATCACAAGCTCAGGAGAGGGCAAGGCCAAGGGTGTAGAACAGAGAACCACCATTTTACAAAAGAGAGCCTTCTAAACAATATGACCAGAAAATGAAGACTTCATGTGCCTTTTTTAGTGAGGTTGAAAGGCATTTTGATGCCATGCCGTTTACTTTAAGAGCATTTGAAGATGAGAAGAAGGCCCAGGTGGGTGTGTTGTAGTGTGCCAAACATGAACTGTTGCAACTATATAATGTTCTCTTTAAGAATTAGAGCAAATTGATTGCCCAGTTTAAAATACGGTTCTGCTAATGCGCAATGACCACGTGTGGATAACCAGTGGTCTCTTTGAGCCTGACCTTTACATGTCTGAGATAAAGGTTCAGGATGCAGAACTAAAGGCCCTCCTCCAGAGTTCTGCAAGTTGGAAAACCCAGAAAAAAGGAAACAGGAAAAAAAAGGCCTCCAAGACTGCACAGAATGCCACCAGTGAGGACACATTAAAAGAGAATGAAGCTGAGGACTGAGGTGGGTTCCGTCTCCCCAGCTTGCTGCTTTTGTTTCATCCCTTCCTGTAAAACTCCAGGCCCTGTGAAGTGCAGTTTGTCTTGTCCACCCAGGACTGCCAGCAGAGCAAGGGTATCCCTGCCCCCATCCCAGACCCCGAACCCAACCCCCTTCCAACAACAACCTCTAGTCTTGGGAGACCAGGCTTCCTAGCCACTAAAGACTAATAAAATGAGGAGACAAAAAAGTGCTAACATCCCATTACCATTATGTCAAATTTTAGTAGTTCAGAATATCATAATCTCAACAGGGAAGAAATTAATTCTTCATAGATAATAGAGACTAACAGGGTAATTGAAATTCCTAGGGCTTTTTTTTTTTTTTTAAATAGAACATGAATGAAAACAAGGCAAAATTCAGAAGTTTCAGAAAAAGAATAGATTGTGAAAAATAGGTAGCTTCTACTCAGCTTTCTGAATCAACCAGTTCCCTCTATAGTAGCAGCCACTCTTACTAGTTTCCTAAGATATTCTTCCAGGGAGATCCATGTTATTACAAGCATGTTCATCTCTGGTGTGCTTTCATTTTCTTTCACAAAAATGGCCACTCACCCTATATTAATCATTCTCTACCTTGCCATTTATCTATCTATCTAGATGTCTATCTAGATCTCTATTTACCTATCTAGATATCTGTTTATTTTTATCCTCAGCCGAGGACTTTTTTTCATTGCTTTCAGAGAGAGAGAGAGAGAAGCATTGATGTAAGAGAGAAACATTGATTGGTTGCCTTCTTGTATGCGCCTCCACCAGGCATCAAACCTACAACCTGGATATGTGCCTAGACTGGTAATCAAACCTGCAACCTTTTGGTCTACGGGATGATGCTCCAACCAACTGAGCCACACTGGCCAGGGCTCCATCTTGCCTTTTATTTTAGATAAACTATATACTTGCAGATTAGTGTTTTTTCAAAACTGAAATGAGTTGTATTAATGAGGTCTAAAGTCAATTTAGTGAGTCACAAGCATAATCTTTAAAATGCAGTAGGTAGAATATAAGGAACCCAATAGAATAAACCAATGCATTGTGAATAAAATGGTATTATTTTATGAGAGTTCAGTTATAAAGAAATGTGTACTAAGTGTCAATATATGGGGCTTTTTGGTTTTGTTTTTGCTTTTTTTTGGTTCATGGTCAAAAAGTTTGTAAAACAATGTACGTGGTTTCATATCACCTATGCAGAGCTACCTCCTTTGTTTTTAATTGTTGCATACATAGTATTTTATTGAATGGAGTTCCATAATTATGCATATATGCTCCTACTAGTAGGCAATTAAACTATTTTCAGTTTCTTCATAATTAAAACTACTTCAGTAAATATCTTTGTAAAGATGATATTTCATAAATATACATGCATAGCTTTAGAATGCAGTGTAGTGTATGTCATTTTGATAACTACAGTCAATGCTCATTATTCGTAGAGTTTGTATAAATCTTATTACATGCTGAAATTTATTTGTAATCTCAAAATTAGTATTCTCAGCACTTTTACAGTCATTTGTGGGCATGTGCAGAGTGGTGAAGAATTTGTCACCTGACATGCACATTCTCAGCTGAGGTAAACAGCGCCTTTTTGTTTCAGCTCCCACACTGTAAAGGAGTATCCTTATTGTGGTCTATTCATGCCACATCTTTCATAGTTTTGTGCTTTTTGTTGATGATTTTGCTTTAAAAATGTCCCCCAAGCATAGTCCTGAATTGCTGTCTAGTGTTCCTTAGTGCTAGGAAATTGTGATGTCTTGTGTAGAAAATATGCATGTGGGATAAACTCGTTCAGGCAAGAGATACAGTACTGTTGGCCATGAGTTCAAAGTTAATGAACCAACAATCTGTATTTCCGAAAAAGGAAGAGGAAATTCACTGATCTGTATGCTGCTTTAAAAACTGCTGAAGTAACATCTATGGTGCCTAATGAAGCCATGGAAAAGCTGGAAATGTTGACCAATTTGTGGTTCCGTGAGATGATGGCCAGTGAAAAGAGCATAGGGGACAGCATTGCCATGAGGCTGAAAGCCACAGAAACTCATGGGCAGGTTATCCAAGGTCAGGAAAATGTTGCTCTCTTCTTGGCTAGTGTTTTATTTTAAAAGAATACTGCATATCATGAATTACTTAAAAGAAATATATATTAAATAAGATGTCTTTAAACAGAATCCTACATAAAATAAGGTGACTTGCAGGAACTTCATGCTGTATTTCTCTTAGGATCAATAGCTTCTTATTTTCTAATTCATTGTTCATGGTGACCTTATGGGACATACAGCTACCACAAATTACAAGAATGTATTTCCAGGTGGCCACACTCCTCCCATCCTTATATGAGAGTGCTCATTTCTTCACCCCCAGAGGGAAAAAAAAGTTGTTTCAAACCTTTTGACATCTAATAACCTGATAGTTGAATAATGGTATCTCGTGGTTTTAATTTGCAGTTCTTTTAGTAGGAGAAATGTAGAAGAACATCTTTTGGTGTTTTAGAGCCATTCATATACTTTTTTGTTGTTCCTGTTTTTTCTTTATCTTTGGATATTTGTCTCATTGGTTTTAGCAGATCTTTATATATTGAGAAAATGTCCTCTTTCTATGCCATGGTTTGCAAGCATTTCCTTAGTTTGTCATTCATATGTTGACTTTTTTCCCCACATGGCAAAAAAATACTGTAAACTTTTTTAATATAGTCACATTTATTGATCTTATCTTTTATGACCCCTGGATTTTGTTATTGTTTTAAAAGCTTTTCTTTGGAGATATTTAAAAGTTGTATTTGTGTTTGATGTTTTGTGGTCCTTTGGTGTTTGTATGGAGTTTAATCCTCTTAATATGTAACACTAATTATAAATCCTTTCAACCTGAGTAAATTTCAGAGTAATAGAACAATGGGAAATCATATGTTTTGGAATCCAAAAGTCCAGTTTGATGTCCAGTTCATTTATATACTAAAATGACATAAGCCATGTTACATACTTTCTGTGATCATCAGGTGCCCCCATCCCGGCTTTGCTGAGTTCTTCAAAGGATAGTGGCTAGCATATGCTAGATTCTGAAAGTTAATTCCTCCCTCTCCTGCTTCCCTGAAGTCCTCCACCAAAAAATAATCTGTTATGTTAATTTAAGACATGCACTAAATAAATAAAATAGGGTTTCTTTTCAAAAGCATTCTATAATTTAAATTGTAGACAACAACTGCTGAGTTTCTCAATATAGCTTGAACTAGTATATACTAAACTGATCGCTATGTACTGATTTGAATTGTTGGTATCAATACCATGCACCTCTTTTTGTTGTTTTTTTTGTTGTTGTTTTGTTTGTGAAAAGAATGAAGACTGAATTTCTAGACATTAAGTTACTCTCTTTAAGGACTCCTAAACTCTGTATCTAGAAACTTTATTGAAAAGTGGTCAGTATAAAAATACTTAGTGTGGTTAACAAATACACCCAATTTATTCTGTTTTGTAAGTCTTAAATGTTTTATATATCACATTTCTTAAAGCAAGTTACATTTTTAGAATCATGCAGTTTAAAAGAATCAAAATTGTGTCTTTAAAAAGACATAAAGTGCAGTGTTTTTATCCTTCACTTTCATGATTAGATTTACTACATGTCCGTGTATTTTGGGGGGCTAATTCATGAGCAGTTCATACCTTAACATTAGGGGCATAAGGATAAGTCAGTTTTAGAAATGTCTTAACTTTTTATTTATAAATACAATTGCATTGTCTGGGGAAATTCAGTAAGACTTGAGTGCTTTTGCTCTGTTGGGCAATTTAGAATATCCCAGACCTTGTTCTGGACATTAAGATTTTTAAAGTTCAAAGGAGATGTGTGAGGAAGAAAAAACATCTGGTGAAGAGAACTTGCTTCATTGCGTGACACTGTTTCCCTGCACTCTTTAGCAGAGCGTCTGTTTAGCAGGTTGGCAGGTTTGATAATTAATTAATGGTGAGGGAATGAGCCATGTATCTGAGGAACTCAGTTTTGTCCCTTACTGCTTCTTTCTTCCCCACATGTCTGGCAAAGCCTTCAGAGTCTAGGATCACTGATCCCACAGTTGTGTCTCAACTCAAACACTTGTCTTCAGGCTTAATTAGCTCAGAGATATAAACAGATGGATGGCCTGGGCCCCAGAGGGTTTAGTGTTGAGCAATGCAGTTTTATTATCAGGGACTTTTGGAATTTTTGTTGGAGAAGTGCCTCAAAACTTTAAAAAATGCCTTTCATAAAACTCAGAATTTTGGAAGTATGTACTTGAAGGTGACAAAGTTTTATGTGTATCTCTACATATCTGTGAATTTTTCTTTTTGTGACTTAATTCATATATAATTTCAAACTTATAGAAAAGTTATGAGAATAGTACAAGGGACATCATGATTTCTTTACCCAGATCATCCACTGTTTTTATTTTCCCCATTTGTTTTTCCATCCTCATTTCCTCTTTCCCTTCGTCTTCCCTTTAGGCATACACACACATAGACACACACACACTCACATATTTAATCATGCACATATTTTTCTAAACTATTTGAGACCAAGATGGAGATTCCAGGGGTCTTTACTCCTAATACTTCATACAGATAACAAAATCATGAAATTTAACATTGAAACAACACTATTATCGAATCTATAGTCCCTTTTTAAACTCCATTAATTGTCTCAATAATGTCCCTTATAATATCCCCCACCCCCTAGTCCAGGATCCAGTCTAGGATGACACATTGCATTTAGCTGTCATGTCTCCTTTAAATGGAAATAGCTTGTCAACTTTCTTCGTATTTGTTGACTTTGACATTTTTGAAGAGTTCAAACCAATTAATTAGTAGTAATCTTATATCAGATTTGTGTGATTCTTCGTCATGCAATTCTGGTTCTGCATTTTTGGCAAGCATACCACAAAAGTGTTGGTGAGCCTCAGGGCATCTTATCAGGAGGCACATTGTATTGATTTGTCCCTTACTTGGTGATGCTGGCTTGGAACATTTGGTTAAAGGGGAGTCCATCAGCTTTCTACACAGTCAATTTACGTTAAATTTTCCCTCTTTGTATTTAATAAATTAATTTAATTTATTAAAAATAAATTTCATTTTGTGAAGAGATTATCTTGAGACTATGGAAATAGCTTGTTTTTCTTCAAATTTTCACCAACTAGTTATAGCAACCATGATGGTCTGCTAGCTTTTAATTTGTCTGTATTTGTTACTTGGTGAAGTGCTACAAGGAAGAGGTTTCTCTTCTCCCCTGCTTACTTACTCATTTGTTTGTTTGCATTGGTATGGACTTGCTGGTTCTTATTATGTTCAGTGGTGATCATTCATTACTATTATTATTTATTTTGGTACTTAGATGGACACAGATTTGGCCAGCAGGAGCCCCTTCAAGCTGACACTTGGTCCTTTTGATAAGTTCTCATTATTCTTTGAGCACTTTTTTACTTTCTGGCACAACAAGATGTTCCAGATTCATTTTATATTTTCTCTGTCCCAGTCCTAGAGTTGACATTTCTCCAAGGAATCATGGTTTCTTTTCATGCAGAATGGTATTTAGAAACCAAGATGTGTGCTGTGTGTGTGTTTTAAAGGAAACTATGTTATGGAATATTACATTTACTAAATCGTTGTATATTATACATGAGTGTGTGTGCGCATGTGAGTGTCTTTAATGTTACAAGTTTAAAACAGAAGAGCATTTATTTTACATATAATTATCATAAGTTTTGACAAGAAAGAAATACAATTTTCATTTCACAGTAAATGGTGTTACCCACTTTTGAGTACTAAATCATCTTGACATTTATGAAGGAGCAGTGGGAAGTAGGGAACTGAGTGTGTTAAGTAGAAAGCTATCTTTAACTGTTCTATTAAAAAGCAAAGATTTATTTTCCATCTGTGATCTGAATGTGCCTATTTGTGTTCTCTTCCATGGCAGTGGAATTTCTGTGGAGCCACACGACGGAGAGCATGTGTGTTGGATATATGTCAGCCCAGGATGGGAAAGCCAAGGTAAGCGGGAAAACTGGGGCATAACCTGAAGACCTTGCAGCCATTGCACGAATCTCTAACAGGCTAAGTTGATACGAGTGACTTTTCTCAGCCCCTCTTGGGAAGTAGCTCTGTGGTCTTTATGAGAATCTGATTAAGCAGAGTTGATGATTCCCCAAAAATAAATGCTTTTATGCTTTTGATGATGGAGCAGAGAGGAGTAGGAAAAACTTTTTTTCCATCTTGTTCTTCTTTGCCCATTATGAATAAGTGGAAAAGAGGAAACTGGGATTGAGAAGAGAAAATGGGAGTGAAGCTGATGGGCTATCAGGATGAAGTGATTTTTGCAAGGAGTGTTGGAATAGATAAAGAAAACCAAGATAAGAAAGCCAAGTGCCTGGACTGCACTCTGCACGTGTGCGGGCAGAGGTGGCTGACATGCTTGTGAGCACAACCTGGCTTGTGCTCTGGTGTGTTCTGACACACCCTGGCATAGTGTCCTCATGGGCAGAGGCAGAGGTCTGTCGCTGTGTGTTATGTGCCCATGGCACACGTCCCTCAGTGAGTCACAATGATCACATAGACATCCACACATCACCTCCCGAGTTGCTTGACATCCCCACACTCATGATGGTTGAGGCTGGGAGTGAGAAACATCATCAGTGGATTTTATTACACTGGCCTCTTGTTGTTCTTTTTCATAAACTTTTTAGAAACAGCTGTGGCAATGATCTTTACATGGCATTAAAGTAACGCATTTGTAAAGCTGTGAAGTTCAGCCTCTTTTTTAAAGGGCATGATTTGTTTTGCACATTTGGAAACATAAGTAAGGAAACTTCTGGTATAAACTGATAGAGGTGGCATCATAAATTAATGATACATGTAAGAAAGAATAATTTATTGATTATTTGTCATATAACACCCATCCAGACTGGCCTGTGTACATTATCAGCAAGCGAGTCTTTGTCACAGGGCTTCTGTGAGTGAGTACAGCGTATAGAAACACCTCATCAGACAAGCATCGGGTCACATTCGTGAAACTGTTACTGAGCTCCTCTCCTTTGTATCACCCTCACCTGGTTCAAGATTTATATTGTAGTAGTAAACTTATTTTATAAGAGAATGCATAAAGATTGCTTTATTTCATAGTATTTAGAGAAGGGAATTATAAATGCCCATTTTAAAGGTGATTTATAGCTTTAGAGCAACACTATCTAATAGCATTTTCTGTGATGATGGAAATGTTTTATATTTATATTGTACTGTCCAAAAGGATAGGCAGTAGCCACACATGGCTATCAAGCACTTGAAATGTGGCTAGTATGCCCAAGGAAAAGAATTTTAAATTTTACTTAGTTTAAGTTTAAATAACCATAGGTGTCTACTGGTACTGTATTGAATAGCACAGGTGTAAGAATGAGTGAAAAATGGTTATTCAAGTATTTTCAGAACACTCTTTTCTTTCCCATGACAAAATGGATCCAAAATATAAAATGTCTGATAAGCCACAAGAATCCTTGCACAAGAATGGCATACAGCCATTTATGTTTTTCTCACCCCTTACAAGTTGAAATAGTTTTTTAACCCAAGAACATTGTGTGAGGTGGACTTCAATACTGAAACCAGTCTGGTGTCGTATAATCATGTTACTAAGTCCCTCGTGTGGAAATGTTCTTGCTATCCCCACTGGTGGCCTGTGGAAGATACCTTGGTATTTAACATGAAATATGAGTGGTAGAGAGAGGGGAGAGTTCTGCATTGAGCCAGAGATGTTTGGCCTGCAATTGCATCGCTTGACATCTGGTGGACATGGTTTTCATATTGCTGGTAAATTCCCCAGCTGGTAGTCTTGATTAGGCCAACAGATACAGCTGCTCCTCTTGCCTCACTTGTAAATTATGTTTTTGACCTTCTTTGCAGAGAGTTAATCCCTCTCCCTTTCTTCCTCCTTTGAGCCTGTGGCTACAAATGTTTTAAAACAAAACAAAACAAAACACTAATGCTTTGGCTGCTGAATTCTATTGATCAGAAAAAATAAAACCCATCTCTTCATACAGGCTGGGATTTTATTGCATTGCAAGTAAGACAAAATTATAGATGAGAAGCTGGGCTCAAAAGAGAAAGGGGGCTATAACAAACTTCATATTCTTTTGGTCTGCCCCCCCAGCCCCCCTGACTTCTGTGAAAGAATTGTTGAATTGGTGGCATACCTGTTCAACAGAATGACTGGTTTGTAAAACATGCTTTCATGTAATGTTGAGAACCATGGTAGTAAAATGAGAAAGGAAGCATCTTAAAAACTAAAAAAAAAAAAACAAACCAAAAAACAAAAAACCCCAATAATTTCAAAACTATTTCTAAACAGTTTTTCTTTTCCATTTTCCCTGCTTTCAGAAAATTACCTTTTTTGTTCCTGTTACCCAACTCAGAAACTAAAGTCACCAGGTCATTTAAACATTTTATATAAGCTAACTATGTTAAATCTAAGCTAAAGCCTTGCATTAAAGCTCTCCTCAAAATTGCATTGCTTAAAAAGGCTGGATAATAATTAATATTATTGTAACCAAAATTCATGTATAATTTGAATAAATAGAGGTAGGTTCTTTTACACGTTGCTTTTTTTTTTTTGTGGAACATTCTTTCAATTACATCATCTAATTTCTAGAGCCTAAATTAAAGAGAATTTTTTTCATTGAACAAAAATTAGGACACCGATAACAGTTGGATTTAAAAATCAGGTGCTTATATCCTACCCAGATAGCAGTTAATGAACAGTTTTAATAAACACTGAGCGTGCATGGACTACTGTAATAAAAACAGATGTTAAAACTGGCATGGAACTTATTCAAGTATAATAAGTGAAACCAAGGTTTCTTGTACTATGTAGAGGTCACTTTTTATAGCAATGAAAGTAGTGAAAAATACTATTATATCCTTGGGGAGGAGCACGTTATTTTGTGGCCTTCAGTATCTCCCCAGAGATTTCTTATTAGTTGCTGGGGAGAATAATAGAGAAAACAGGCAACAACTTGACTGTGTGATCAAAATTAATGTCATCATTAAGGGGCAGGTGGACATCATGTGCCTCTAGATATGATAACCTGAGAAGACACAAGCATCACTTTTGTAGTAACCCACCTGGAAGTGCATAACCTGAATCTAATCAAAAGCAAACATCAGACAAATTGAAAGTAAGGAACATTCTGTTAAGAAAGAAGAAAGAGTCTATACAGGTGACCTTGAACAATACGGGTGTGAACTGTGTGGTCCACTTATGTGCATTTTTTTTTAATAAATACAGTAAATGTATTTTCTCTTATGATTTTCTTAATAACATTTTCTTTTCTCTGGCTTACTTTATTATACGAATATCGTATGTAACATATACATGCAAAATATATGTTAACTGACCATGTTAATCGGTAAGGCTTCATTGGTAAAGTCAAAAGTAGGCTATTAGTAGTTCAGTTTTTGAAGAGTCAAAGTTATACACAGATTTTTGACTACATGGGATGTTGGTCTCCTTAACCCTCATGTTGTCCAAGGTCAACTATATTCTTAAAAATATCAGTGCCATTCCCTGGCCATGCCCAGGCCATGTCCAAAACATCAAATGCATGGTTGGAGCATTATACCAAAAGGTTGCAGGATCAGTTCCTGGTCAGGGCACATACCTAGATTGTGTGTTTGATCCCCAGTTGGGGTGCATACCCGAGGCAACCAATTAATATTTCTCTCTCACATTGATGTATCTCTCTCTCTCTCTCTCTCAAATCAATAGACATATCCTCAGGTGAAGATTAAAAAAAGTCAATGTCATAAAAGATAAAGGCTGAAGAAATGTTCCAGAGTAAACAATACTAGAGAGTATACACCTAAATACAATACTGACCCTAGCCTGGATCCTGTACAGAAGGGGGAATATATGCTATAAAATATGCTAGAAAAACCTAAATTAACTAAATTGTTAGGTCAGTTTACAAAATTAGAATATGAATGGTGAAAAGTTAACACTTTTCATCGTTATGTTTGTTGTAACTGTACTGTGTTATGTAAGGAAATATCCATACTCTTAGGAAATATAAATTGAAGTATCTAGGGGTTAAGGGCCATTAATATATGCAGTATCTTCATGATGATGGCTCAGGGAAAAAAGTGTTATGTGGATGGATGGATGGGTGGGTGGATAGCAAATTAAAAAACAAATGGAGCAAAATGGAACCTGGGTAAAGGATGTATGGGTCTTCCTTGAACTATTCTCTAATTTTGAAATTATTTTCAAATAAAACATTAAATGTTACCCTTGGATAATATGGCACATTTGATTAGTTATTTGATTAGTTCTTTGGGCTTTGCAGTTGAAGTGAAAAAGTATTGGAATGGATATGGTGCCAGGAAGTTGGAACCTGGGTTGTCCTTCCACTCACTGCACACTGAGAGACTGACTTGTTGTGATCGCTCTGCCCCTCTGCATCTCAGTGAACTCACCTGGAAAATGCAAATCAGAACTACCTTACCGTGCCTTAAGTCCTTCCTGGGGTAACATGTGATAGGAACAAGGAAGCAAAATTATATTTGAGTATAGATGGCGGGACCACCATTAAGTTCTTCATATATTATAGATATATTATCTATATTATGGATATTGTATGTATTATGGCCCTTTATCCATAGATATTTGCTTCCAGTCTGCAAAATTGAAATTCTACATGTCAGATTACATAAGCAGATAGATGCTATTTAATTTCTCAGTAGGGTTTTTATGATCCCAGTGTAGTATCTACCATGTTTTGTTTTTATGAAGATAGTTTCTGGGGCTTTAAGAAAATTCTCAGTAAATGTCCATGTAGAAGGAATACCACAGATGAGATTCCCAGGGGCTTCTTATGAGACTTAACATACCTCTCAAATAAAGCCATAGGTGGAAGACTTATTTAAATACAGTCATGCACCATTTAACCATGGGACATGTTCTGCGAGATGCATGTTTAGGCAATTCCATAGTTGTGTGAACATCATAGGGTGTACTTAACAAGCCTAGATGGCATATCCTAATATATATATATATTAATGTATATATAAAAATAAAAATATTTATATTAAGCTCTATTGGATAGCCCAATGCTCCTAGACTACAAACCTGTAGCATGGTACTGACTGAATACTCCAGGCAGTTGTGTAACATAATAGTATTTGTGTAAACATAGAAAAGGCACAGTAAAAATACAGTATACAAGATTTAAAAATAGTACATTGGTCTAGCTATAAATGGAGCTCACAGGACTGGAAGTATTTCTGGGTGGGTGAGTGAGTGAGTGAGTAAATATGAAGGCCCAGGAAATACTATACACTACTATAGCCTTTATAACCACTATACACTTAAGTTACACTAAATTCATAAAATAACATGAATAAATCAAGTGCCAGAGAAAATGATGCAATCGCTATAAACACAAGAGGTATGATGAGGCTCTGGTCCTGTAGCATGGCATACTGCTTTACAGCAACATTTGTATAAGTAAAAAGAGTACACTCCAAAATAACAATAAAATGTATAGAGTAGTAAATATTGAAACCAGTGTTTATTATCATTATTGAGTGTTATGCACTATACATAACTTTATGTGCTGCACTTTTATACACAACTGGCAGTGGAGTAGGTTTGTTTACACCAGCATCAGTACAAACATATGAGTAATGCATTGCTCTATGACATTAACCTGATTATGACATCACTAGGTGATAGGAATTTAAAAAGTTATTTATTGATGAGAGAGAGAAGGAAACATTAGTTTATTGTTCCGCTTATTGATGGATTCACTGGTTGCTTCTTATATGTGACCTGACCAAGGATTGAACCCACAACCTTGCTTTATCAGGATGACCCTCTAACCAACTGAGCTATCCAGCCAGGGTCTGTGATAGGAATTTTTGAATACCATTATACTTTTATGATACCACCATCGTATATGTGGTCTGTCATTGACCAAAAAACATCATTATGTAGTACATGACTATATAGAACATGAGGTATATGAGAGGTAAAAAAAAGAAAGAAAATTCCACTTCCATTTAGGATGAAGTAAGTCACAGGGTACTACTGCTCCTACTCCCAACAATGAGAATGAGTTGGATAAACTATAAAAATTAAAGATTTTTAAAAATCATCTGGAAAACCTAGAAATATGCTAGAAAAACCTAAGTTAACTCAATTCCAGAAAGAGACAAGCCTTCCGTAGAGGAGAAAAATGCCACTTCTTCATTCCTGGCAGAGCAGTAGAAAGGGGAGTAAAACTGATATAGATGAGTATAAAGAGAAACCAACCAAGCTTTTAATGAACTATTTATGAGCTGGTGTGATAGATTAAATCCTCAGAAGTCCCAGACATACGATGAGTCTTGCACCCACCATCCGTTCTTCTCTATGAAGTCTTCAAGTGAGCACACCAGAGACTTGGAGCATGGCAAAGAACTGAGAGTGACTTGTCAGAATGTTTAGGATTTCTACCAAATATTTGCATGGCAATGGCCAAAGAGACACTGGAGGCAGAGCACAACTGCAGAGAGACAGATGCTCTGACACTGAAAGCTGGGGCTGATTATCAAGGCACAGAGATCACCTAAGCAACACTGTAAACAAAGAGAAATCCCTCATGCTCAGAATGCTGGCAGCTGGATTGTAAGACATGGGGAAGTCTCCAGAGCCTCAGCAGGGCTCAGATCCCAGACTTTGCTTAAGAGAAATTACCGACCCAGACTTCAAAATATTAGCCAATAGTGAACTTAATCTAAAACTACCACAAAGCCCAGAAGCAGCTCAACTAGAGATTACATAGACTCAGTCCTAGCCTGGAGGAAGGGGTTTATTATTTTCTTAGGGTAAATATTATTTATTTTAAATATTATTTACTATTCTTTTACATGCAATGTATGTCATACAATAAGAATTATGTCCTCTGAAGCAGGAATATGTGATTCGTACTTAAGAGAAAAATTAGTAAGCAAAGTTTACTAGTAATTACCCACAGATCACCCAAATGTTGGGATTAGCAGAGAAGAATAATCAAATGCTTATGATAATTATAAATAGAAAAATGGAAATTATATAACTGAAAAATAATATATCAGAAATTGAATTTATTCGATAGGCTTAACAGGAGACTGGAATGGAAAATATACTTAGTGAACTTGAGACCCAGTCAGTAAAAGTTATCCAAACCTAACCACAAAGAAGAAGATGAATTTATGAAACTAAAGAGAGTGTCTGAGACCTCTGGAACGAATAGTCTAAATTATGTGCATTAAGAATTATATAACTAGCCCTGGCTGGTATAGCTCAGTGGATTGAGCGCGGGCTGGGAACCAAAGGGTCCTGGTTCGATTCCCAGTCAGGGCACATGCCTGGGTTGCAGGCCAGGTCCTCAGTGAGGGCCACATGAGAGGCAACCATACATTGCTGTTTCTCTCCCTCTCTGTCTCCTTCCCTTCCCCTCTCTCTAAAAATGAGTAAATAAAATCTTTAAAAAAAATTATATAACTGTAAGGTTCTTACATTGCTCATGAGATAGTTTGTGCTAAGGACGCTTATTTAATTTCTAAAGTAACAACTTTAATTATAACAAAATATTATAACTAAAAAAAAAGTACAAGACATACATAGAAGTACTACAAATTTCTCACCCTACAAATAGGCAGGAAAAGAAGAAGAGAAAAACCAAGAACACATAGAGAGCAAATACCAAAAGATGTAAACTCAACTGTATCAAAAATTATATTAAATAAGATTAAACTAAATACTCCATTTAAAAGGCAAGGACGTCCAGACTGAAAAAAAATGGAATAGCCAGTTATATGTTTTTTAAAGAAATGCATATTAAATATAAAGATTCAGACAAAATTGATAGTAAAATTATGGAGAGAATATTTATCATGCAAACAAGCACTAAACAAAAGAAAACTAATGTGGCTGTGTTATGTCATACAGGAAACATGAGACAAATTCATCATAGACATAAAATTTCTAAATGTACATGTATCTGGTAACATAAAGGAAGCAAAAATTGAGAACTATAGAGAGAAATAGACAAATCTACAATCATCATTGGAAATCTTAACATCTCTCTCAGTTATAACTAAGTAGAATAAAAACTAGTAAGTATATGAACAACAACACTGATCCAACTTGACCTAAGTGATATTTATAGAAGATTATACTCAATAAGTCACTCTTTTCAAGTTCACAAGGAGTACTCACCAAGAGAAACTGTAAATTATTTCTAATAGAATGATAATGAAGACATGTCAGAATTTATAGGATATAATTAAAATATTAAAAGGAAAAGTACATCCTTAATTGCATATAGTAGCAAAAAATGTTTAAAATAAATGAGCTGAATTTCCTTCTTAAGTTTTAGGAATAATAGATTCAAAATAATCAAAAGTAAAAACAATAAAGTAGAAAATTAAAATAGAAAAAAAGCAACAAAGTCAGAACTTGTGTTTTCTTTTTGAAAAAAAAATTAATGAAAATGATAGACCCTTAAAAAGAATAATCAGGAAAGAAACAGAAAAAAATACAAATAACTAGTATCAAGAATGAAAAGGGAACATCAATGCAGGATCACAGATCTTACAAACATTAAATGAGTGGTAAGTTGATATTAACAGCTTTACAGTTGAATACAATAAATTCAGCAACTTGATTGAAATTTATAAATTCTTGAAAACAACTTAGAAAATGTAACAGAAAACTGAAATAACCATATACATATTTAAGAAATTAAATTTATAATCAGAATCTTCTCACAAAGAAAACTTCATGCCCACATGGCTTCACTGGTGTATTATATCAGATATTAAAGGTAAAAATAATACAATCTTAAACTGATTGGTTTAGAAAAACCAGGGGCAGAGGGAATGCTTTTCAAGCCATTTTTTGAGGCAAGGATAATCTCAGTATCAAATTTTGACAAAGCTGTTACAAGCAAGGAATACTACAGACTAATACCCCCCATACATAAGTTAATTATTCATTTAGGATTAAAAATTTAGCAATATTAGCCATGGCTAGTGTTGCTCAGTGGATTGAGTGTTGGCCTGTGAACCAAAAGATTGCTGGTTCGATTCCCAGTCTAGGGCACATGCCTGGGTTGCAGGCCAGGTCCCCAGTAGAGGGTGTGCTAGAGACAACCACACATTAATATTTCTCTCCTCCTTCTCCCTCCCTTCCCCTCTCTAAAAATAAATAAATAAAATCTTTTTTACAATTTAGCAATATTACATGCACACACACACACCATACATATACACAGAGTAAAAATTTTCCCAGGGAAAATGTGCAAGTGGATAAACAGTGTCAGTGATGATCCTGAGACATGTATATGTCTTTATGCAAAATAATGAAGTTGGACTGTTAACTTCATACCACATATAAAAATTAACTCAGAATACATCAGAGGCCAAAATGTCAGCGCTGAAACTGTAAATTTCTTAGAAGAAATCTTAGGAGTAAATCTTTATGACCTTTGATTAAGCAATGGTTTCTTAGCTGTGACACCAAGAGTACAAGTAACAAAACAAAAAGTAGGTAAATAAGATCATCAAAATTAATAACTTTTGTGCTTCTAAGGATACCATAAAAAAATGAAAAGACAGCTAACAGAATAAGAAAAAATATTTGCAAATCATATATTTGGTAAGGGATTTGTATTCAAATTATATAGAGACTTCTTACAACTCAACAATAATAAGACAAAATATGGGAAGGGATTTGAATAGACATTTCTGCAAGTAAAATTACGAATAACTAACTAG
Organism: Micronycteris hirsuta; assembly: GCA_004026765.1. Taxonomy (NCBI): domain Eukaryota; kingdom Metazoa; phylum Chordata; class Mammalia; order Chiroptera; family Phyllostomidae; genus Micronycteris; species Micronycteris hirsuta. Next base: position 23,624 of record PVJI01007414.1, read on the forward strand.
TACATGAAAAGATGCTTGACATCAGTAGTCATTAGGGAAATGCAAATCAAAACCACAATTAGATATCACTTCAAATATACCAAGATGATTATATTAAAAAAGATGAATAATAACAAGTGTTGGCAGTATATGCAACCATCATGTATTGGTGGGAATGTAAAATGGTGTAGCCACTTTGGAGAACAGTTTGGCAGTTCCTTAAAAAAATTAAACATAGAGTTATCATATGATCCAGCAGTTCCACACCTGTAGGTATGTTACGGAGAGAGTTGAAAAGATATGTCCTCACAAAAACTTGTGCTTAAGATATTTATAGGAGCATTATTCATAATAGCTAAAATGTAGAAACAGCCCAAATGTCCATCAGCTGATGAATGAATCAACAGAATGTATGATATATTCATACAATGGAATGTTATTCATCCATAAAAGAAACAAAGTGCTGACACATAGCACAGCCTACTATGCTAAGTGAAAGAAGCTGGACACACATGCCACATATTGTATTGGGTTGGCCAAAAATTTTGTTGGTTCTAGTAGGTTGGTTCCGTAGATGGTTCTAGTAGGGCTTTGTTGTCTTTAACTTCATTTGAAACAATTTTGTTAGATTGTATTGTGACAGCTGTCATATTAGAGTGAATTAAAAAAAAAAAAATTGGTGAATTTTTGTGTAGCCATTTTAATATTGAAGATGGAAAAATAGGACTTCCGGGTAAGATGGAGGTGTAGGTAGACACACTGTGCCTCCTCGCACAACCAAAAGAGGAAAAACAACAATTTAAAAACAAAAACCAACCGGAACTGACAGAAAATTGAACTGTATGGAAGTCCCACAACCAAGGAGTTAAAGAAGACATGTTCATCCAGACTGGTAAGGGAGGCGGAGCCGGGAGGAGAGCGTGTGGGGAGACGGCAGTTTGTGGGCAGTGGGGGCAACACTGCAGCTGCCCAGAGAAACCTGCGGCCAGTGCACTCGGTGAAACCCGTGGCTGGCCAACCCGGATGGGGGCGGGGGGGTGCAGCAGTGGGCGGCTGAGACTGGTGGACCGGGTGGTCCCTCATATGCGCGCAGGTAAACCAGGAGAAAACGCTGGGGAAGCAGAGCAGACCACACAACCCAGGGCTCCATCAAAGGGAAATAAAGCCTCAAACCACCGATTGAAAACACCTGGGGGTTGAGGTGGCAGTGGCAGGAACTCCCAGCCTCACTGGGGAGTTCACTGGAGAAACCCACAGGGACTTAAAACTACACAAGCCCTCCCACCCGGAAACCAGCACAGAAGGTACCAATTTGCTTGTGGGTAGCAGGGGAAGTGACCGAAAGCCCGCAAAGAGCAAGTGCCATTGTTCCCTCTCAGGCCCCGCCCCCACAGGCAGCGTCACAACACAATGCTGTGGGTTGCCCTGCCCTGGTGAACACCCAAGGCTCCGCCCCTTAAAGTAACAGGTGCATTGAGAAAAAAAAAATGACCCAAATGAAAGAGCAGATCAAAACGCCAGAAAGAATACAACTAAGTGACGAAGAGATAGCCAGCCTATCAAATGCACAGTTCAAAACCCTGGTTATCAGGATGCTCATGGGATTGGTTGAATTTGGTCACAAATTAGATGAAAAAATGAAGAATACACTAAGAGAAATAAGGGGAAATGTACAGGGAACCAATAGTGATGGGAAAGAAACTGGGACTCAAATCAGTGGTGTGGAGCAGAAGGAAGAAAAAAAACATTCAACCGGAAAAGAATGAAGAAACAAGAATTGAAAAAAATGAGGAGAGGCTTAGGAACCTCCAGGACATCTTTAAACATCCAACATCTGAGACATGGGGCTGCCAGAAGGAGAAGACCAAGGGATTGAAGACTTATTTGAACAAATAATGGAGAACTTCCCCAATCTGGCAAAGGAAATAGACTTCCAGGAAGTCCAGGAAGCTCAGAGAGTCCCAAAGAAGTTGGACCCAAAGAGGAACACGTCAAGACACATCATAATTACATTACCCAAGATTAAAAATAAGGAGAGAATCTTAGAAGCAACAAGAGAAAAGAGGGCAGTTACCTACAAAGGAATTCCCATAAGAATATCAGCTGGTTTCTCAAAAGAGACCTTGCAGGGAAGAAGGGGCTGGAGAGAAGTATTCCAAGTCATGAAAGGCAAGGACCTACATCCAAGAATACTCTATCCAGCAAAACTTTCATTTAGAATGGAAGGGCAGATAAAGTGCTTCTCCGATAAGGTCAAGTTCAAGGAGTTCATCATCACCCAGCTTTTATTATATGAAATGTTAAAGGGATTTATATAAGGCATGGAGGGATATCAACAGGGGAGTGGGAGGTGGAGAGAGGAGGAAAAAGTACAGAGAAAAAGTAGCATAAACTGTAGGTAGAAAACATACAGGGGGAGATTGAGAATAGTATAGGAAATGTAGAAGCCAAAGAACTTATGTGTATGACCCATGGACAAGAACTAAAGGGCAGGGAATGGGGGGAGTGCGGAGCAGAGGGGAATACAGAGGGGGAAATGGGACAACTGTAATAGCATAATCAATAAAATATATTTTAAAAAATAAAATAAAAAAGGAAAAATAAGCAACATTTTCAGCATATTATGCTTTATTATTTCAAGAAAGGTAAGAACGCAACTGAAGTGCAAAAAAAGATTTGTGCAGTGTATGGAGGAGGTGCTGTGACTGATCAAATGTGTCAAAAGTGGTTTGCAAAGTTTTGAGCTGGAGATTTCTTGCTTTACAATGCTCCAGGATCGGTTAGACCAATTGAAGTTGATAACGATCAAATTCAGACATTAATTGAGAACAATCAACATCATACCATGTGAAGATAGCCAGCACACTCAAAATATCCAAATCAATAATGTTATTGGCAAAAATAAAAATGTATCTTTTATTTTATGGCAAAAAACCATACAGACTCTTTGGCCAACCCAGTATGATTCCATTTACATGAAATGCCCAAAATAGGCAAACCTGTAGAGACAGAATGTAGATTACTGATTGCCAACGGTCAGTGGTAGGGGAGTTCGAGGAGTAAAGCATTAGCTTTACTAGGGTACAGTGTCTTTTTGTGGTGATGAAAATCTTATAGAATTGGAGTTGCACAACTTTGTGGATATATTGGAAGTACTAAATTGAACAATTATTTAAAGGGTGAATTTTATGATATGTTAATAAGATCTCAATAAATCTGTTTAAAATATCAACCAATGTAATTTACCATATTACCAAAAAGGGGAGAAAAATCATTTGATCCTCTCAATATCGTATCCTCATCTTCCACTCATGATAAAATCCTTGAAATACTAGAAATCTCATAAATACCTCAATTTGATGATTAAGAGTAAATTAAGAGGTAAATTACTCCAAAAACCTACTTAAATCATGTTAAAATCATGTTAATTGGTGAAACACTGAACACTTCTTTCTAATATTGAGAATAGGCAAAGAGGAGGTTCATTACTTCTGTTCACTATTTTACTGGAATTCCTAACCACTGCAATAAAGCAAGTCAAGGAAATTAAAGACAAAAGTTGGAAAATTAGTAAATACTGTAATTATTTTCATATAACATGGGATAACAAACAAATAATGTACAAGGCCTGTCCTCTGAAAACTACAAAACCTTGCTGAGAGAAATAAAGCCTAAATAAATGGAGAAATATGCAGTGTTCCCTGGAAAACTCAAGGATGTTAAGATAGCCATTCTTTCCAAATTCATCCATTGTTTCAAAGCAATCCCAATTAAAATTCCAGCAAGTATTTTTAATAAGAAATTTACTAGTTGATTTCAAAATTTATATGAAAAGGCAAAGGACCTAGAATTGCAAAAATCAACTTTAAAAAAGAAGATCACAGTTACAGGACTTAACTGATTTTGAGATTCACCATAAGCTATTGTAATTGGGGTAAGTGTTTTCTCACAGAAGAGACAACCCTGAATCCAATATATGAGAAGCTTTGAGATCAGCAGGAAGACTGTCTCCCTTTTCAGTGATTTCACAGCATTCTCAGGGAGGTGCACCAGCAAACTTGCTGATACAGAAGGGTCCACCAGAGACGGCAGAATTTATAATAACACTGACTCAAAAATACAGACGGAAACTTGTGTCTCAGGAAGAAATTGAATGTGTCTAATGTGGACGTCCAGAATAATCACTGGCAATGTGGCTACTATTTGCCATTAGATAAAAGTTCTGTCTTTATAATAAAACTTTTCAAAAATGACAAATGAGAAAGTATATATTCAATAACTTTAATAAAATAGTCTGTAAAAAAATGGAAGAAAATTTAGATGGGCACTTGGATCTTCCAATTTATATAGCTTGGCTAGCTATTTCACAAGCATATCTGTGTATGTACTTTATTCTTATTAAAGTATACATTAAAAATGTTAACTTATTAGTTTATTCTTGATCAACTATTACCAGTATTAAAGTATTAAAAGCACATACTATCTAGTAAACTATTATAGGTTTCCCTTAATTTTACTTTTTTTTTTCCCAGTCTGTTTGGAGGCAGAATTGCTGATTTAGGGATGTGATTTTTCTGAAATTTGAGTAAGTGCAATAATTGCCCCATTATTTATCTTTAAATCTCTAATTTGTTTTAATCCTTACCTGAAGATTGATTTTAGAGAGAGGAAGAGGGAGGGGAAGAGAGAGACAGAAAGAGAGAGAGAGAGATGTGAGAGAGAAACATTGATCCATTGCCTCCCATATACACCCCAACTGGGGATTAAACCCACAGCCTAGGTACATGGGCCAACCAAGGATCAAGCCTGCAGCCTTTTGGTGTGTGGGATGATGCTCCAACCAACTGAGTCCCCCAGCCAAGAGTCTAAGGTTTTTTTTTTATTCATAGGGTTATTGGAGTACAACTGGCTAAGTAAATGGATCTCTGAAGGACACCAGTAAAACCAAAGGGAAACCAATGACTTTGTGATTTTGAGACTGGAAGATAACAAAAGATTCTTAGTAACTTATATTCAGAGAAAATGTCAGAAAGTATAAAATGGAAAATAAATTCAGAGGTCCAAAATGGATATAGCATAGGAATAAATGTTTGACTAGAAATTGCAAACTTATTATGTTTTGAGGGGATATTAAGAAGTCTTGTTTTTTTTTAAGATTTTTATTTTTATTTATTTTTAGAGAGAGGGGAAGGGAAGGAGACAGAGAGGGAGAGAAACAGCAATGTATGGTTGCCCCCCACATGGCCCTCACGGGGACCCGGCCCGCAACCCAGGCATGTGCCCCGACTGGGAATCGAACCTGGACCCTCTGGTTCCCAGCCCACGCTCAATCCACTGAGCTACACCAGCCAGGGCTCTTTTTTTTTTTTTTTTTTTTACTATTTTGATTGTGATATGTATTCAAATCCTGGTGACCATTAACTTTTTAACCTAATTAAAGCAACTTATAAAACTTTAATAAGATCTTCCTGTGCCAAAGATTTGCATCATTGGGAAAGAATGTCTCAAAGCTAAATTCTCTTCTCTGTGCCATTTAGTTGACTCCATCTCCTGGAGACTCCGTGAATAAGTGATGCTCACAACGTCCTGTCCTCAACAGTCTTTTTCTAAACCTTAAAAAAATTAAAGCAACCTAGAAACTTTATGTTGAGTGGAGAAAGCCAGACACAAAATAATACTGAATTATTCCATTTATATTAAGGTCAGGAACTGGCAAAAGTAAGGCACAGTGATAGAAATTTGTAAGTTGTTGCTTCAAGAAAAGGGCATTAGGACCCTGGCTGGTGTGGCTCAGTGGATTGAGTGCTGGCCTGCAAAGGAAAGGGGCCACTGGTTCTATTCCCAGTCAGAGCACATGGCTGGGTTGCAGGCCAAGTCCCCGCCTGGTAGGGGCCGCATGAGATGCAACCACATATTGATGTTTCTGTCTTTCCCTTTCTCCCTCCCTTCCTCTCTGTCTAAACATAAATAAATAAAATCTTTTTTAAAAAAAATAAAAAGAAAGGGGCCTTAGGGATATTTTCAGCAGTAATAGAAATGTTCTATTGGGAAAATTTTCTATTTAGGTTTTGATTTCATGGCTATACAAATGGTCCAAAGTCATCAATACCTTTATTTAATATCTATGCATTTTATTGTATCTAAATCATAACTCTGTTTTCTGGTCTGAAAATGCTATTAGCAATGCCATCTATTAAAGAGGCAGTATAAGAGAATGAACTTTGGATTTAATCATACTTGGATTTTGATCCTGGAATTCCTGCTTTATGACCTGGGGCAGGTTTCAACTCTGACCCTCGGTTTCCTTAACTTTAAAGTAGGGATGTTACTATTGCTTTTATAACATTCTGAATATTAATTGAGTATATTGAATAATATAACTGAAGTACATGTAATAGATACTACATTAATCGTGATGAGTGATGATGGCGTAGTGGTGGGAAGAAGAGGTGATGGTAGAAGTTGTAGAGAATCTCTCAGGCTCATTGTTACATGGTGCAACTCCACAGCCTCATTTGTGCTGCAGTTGTGCTCCCAGAGGTGCCATTTGTGTTGCCTATGACAAGAGCGATACCGCTCGGATTTTTATCCCACTCCTCTGGGGGAGCTGGTAGTGGTTGTTATTATATTTTGAGAAAATATAATTCTAACATGTAATATAAACCAACTGACAAGTGAATTCAGAGATCCTAGAAGAGAAAAAAAAATTGTTTGAAGTTACAAGAATAGACATACCACCACTCCCAATTCTGCAGTTCAGGCCAATATGGTGGTAATTGAGCCCTGTAAAAATGTTGTCTGACTGGAGGTTTACCAGCTTGACAACATCACACTTGAAATCTAAAATTTGCCTCCAGTGTTTCTGTTAAGCTCACGTAACTGAATAATTTTCTCTTAAAAGTAAGAGAGAAAAATATTGCTTACTAGCTGCTATTGAATTTCTTTTATGTGAACCTTGAACATCCAGGCAGCCTTCTTGTATTCCACCGAGCACTAGAAAGTGGAACACCTATGGGTATATTGACCATGGATCCTTAAAAGAGACTTCAGTTCCATAATAGTGACTAGTGGAATTCAGTCACTGGATAGATTTATTGGACCATATTTTAGATTTATGAAGAACCAACTTGGCCTTAATTTAAACCAAATTCTAACTACTTTTGATAATCTAGTCCCCATATTTCCTAATAACTGAAGGAGTCTGATCCTTGGCAGGACGCCAGCTGCCTCAGGATGGTAGGTTGGGCACCACCAACAAGCTATGTGCTAAGAAAACATCCCAGACAACTAAATTTGGCAAGTTTCCTTGTGGAACACAAGGCAGAGTGGATGATCAGTGATTTTACTTGTACCTTTTAAGCTTGCCCAGAATTTCAAATGTAAAAATTACCTTTCTTTTCCATGCTCTTAGGACTGCCAGGACGGTCCCATTGGGTCTATTTAGAAAGTCCTTTACACAGGAGAAGATTGTAGAAGATTGAATATGTGAAAGACAAATTTTAATACAAGTTTCTTCAGTTTATTTCTAAGAGTAGTTTGTAATTTTATTTTTGTCTAATTAGTCTTACACCATCAGTTTCTTCCAAATGATTCATTCGACTTTGCTCCAAAGCAATAAATAGAAGAAACACAAAGAGGGAATTCACCATGTTGGCAAGAGCATAAATCTTCTCAGAGGTATTAACTGAATTTATCCATATAAATCTCATTTTAATCATAGTGTAGGGTTAGAGCTTTGCAAAGATAAATATGTCTGTTACTTGGACTTGTCAATATTCCTTGTAAGTTGAAATGAATAAGCCTTTTTTTTGGTTATAGCAACATGAAAAAATAATGAAAACATTAATTTCTCTACCTCTACATACTTACATAATCATTAGGTCAGTTCACATCAGGTGTGAACATTAAATGTCACCTTATTACCTTCTAGTATCTTACATTTTAGGGAAATATATACCTTCCCAAAGCAGACACATACCTGCTGTTTGCCCGCAAGACACATAACCATGACATGTAACTAAGACAAGCATCCTCGAGAATGATTGACCTTATTACTCACAGTGAGTAAGTAATGATTCCAGAATGGTGTTTTCTTTCTTTTGGTTGGAAAGCATTGGACAAATGACGAAAGGAATCTCTTCTTGTTTTTTTTTAATCTTAAAAAGATTGTAGTTTTGGTCATTTCATGTTAACTTTCTAATTCTTTTTTTTTTTTTAGAGATTTCATTTATTTTTAGAGAGAGGGGAAGGGAGGGAGACAGAGAGAGAGAGAAACAGCAATGTATGGTTGCCTCTCACATGGCCCTCACGGGGACCCGGCCTGCAACCCATTCATGTGCCCCGACTGGGAATCGAACCAGGACCCCTTGGTTCCCAGCCCGTGCTCCATCCACTGAGCTACACCAGCCGGGGAACTTTCTAATTCTTAATAAGGAATTGGTTCTGTGATTGTAAATATGCAGGATTTCCCACTGATTTTATCTTGTAAGGACTTTTATTACATTATTTTATTAAATACATGAGTGACAGGAGCTGAGTCTACCATGCATACAGTGCCTGTGGAAGTGCAGATGGCCACACAGGACCTAGCACATGTAGGCATTCCATAAATACATCTTTAGTAAGTGACTCCGTGTTGAGGTTTAGGGTAGAACTTTGAGTCCAGATGGTTTCTTGAACACATTTTGTCCCTATTGTCGCTTCTTCCTGATAACCTCCAGATTTGAGATAAAAAACTGGATTCATCAGGTCAGCTTTTTTAAAAACTGAAAATTTTTACATAAAAATTTTTGAATTTACGTGAAATACAGATTTTATATAAAATTTTTGTAAGATTTAAACATTGTAAGCTTTACATAAAAAATATAATTATTTTTCTTCTGATTTATTTTCTCCTATAAGAGCATCAATTTGGCAGCATTGGGAGCCACTTCTATGCAGCAATGGGTTGGAACCCAGTGTTGCCATGTGTTTGGTGGGGCCTGTACAATCCATTTTGACAATGCTAGACTTGGCCTACGTCACTCACAGGCATTTGATACTGATCCAAGCTGTAGAGTTTGAACCCTGAGCAAAGTCTATCTGCTAGGATGTATTTTCATTCAAATAATATAGTTTCTGTCTTTTTTAAAGCCTTCATCTTGGACTGTCTATTCTTTCTAACCCTAAGGATTAAAACCATTTGTGATAGTTATAGTGTCTGACTTTTTTATATCTCGTAAGTAAAGCAGTGCTATAAATGGGTGAAATTTAACATTTTTAGTAATAACTAACTGAGACATTTGGATACAGTTGAGCGACTCTCTGTTTACATTTCTTTCAAATACTTCTGGATATAATAAGCAGTAGGTACTGACAATTTACTTTTATGCTCTTGAGCTGTCATCACTGCACTGTACATGTTTGGACTGTACTGTCTGCCGTAGTGTTGAAGGGGTAAGAAGAAACTTCATTTAGGATGAGGGCTCCATTAACACTTTCCTAGTTGGAGATGCTCACAGTACTTGGAAACAGCTTTTTCTTTATAATAGAAAGTTAATGTAATTTTAAATGTGCTTCCTGCAACAGATGAAAAACCCAATAATCCCCTGATTTCTTCCAGTGAAAGCTCTTGTGTATATTATGATAAAATTTTGCACAGTTAGAAACAGTCAGCTATGCTACTCCATTAAAAAAATGTTTATGATGTGTATTTTTAGGACAAAAATGGAAGATCTTAGCAAAACAAGCTTTTAATAGGCAGTAATAAGTCCTGGTAGCCCCTGACTAAAACATATTTCCACTCCAAATATCTACCAACTTCCAAAGTCACATGGTCAGATAGGAAGACCTGTTTAAGGTCATGGCCTCTTAGATGAAACAAGTTTCTGAATCTAGCAATTTATATTTTTGTTCAGTAGGCCATATTTGGGGCAAAAAAAGAAATAAATACAAATAAGATTTTCACCATTAAAAATGACAAAACTGCATTTCTTCTAACATCAATTAACCAGTAATAGAGCTAATGAGAGATTTATTACAGTGACTGATAAAGACTGAATAGGAAGGAAGCCTTAATTCCTTGCCTTTGAAATTTTAGCTATTAAACAAAACTCAGTTTACCTACACTAGGATTTAGGCTGTGTTGGATTGGCCAAAAAGTTCGTTTACTTTTTTTCTGTAAAATAAAAGACATTTTTCATTGTCATCAATGACTTTATTGTTTCGATATTGTGAGTATGTCGACTATCTCTTACTATGGGCTTCTAATGTGTAGAAACCAGGGGTGCTGCTAAACATCTTCCAATGCATGAGACAGCCCCACAGCAAAGAATTATTTGGCCAAAATGTCAATAGTACCAAGAAAATTCACAAACTACTTTTGACACATTCGACCGGTCATAGCACCTTCTCCATAAACTGTGGAAATCTTTTTTTTTTTTTTTGCATTGGAAAAAAGTTGTGTTTTACCTTTCTTGAAATAATAAAGCATAATACACCAAAAATGTTGCGTATCTTCTTCCATCTTCAATATTAAAATAGCTGCACAAAAATTCACCAGTTTTGATAAGTTTCTTTTTTTTTAAGTGCACCCTGATATGACAGCTGTCACAATACAATCTAACAAAATTGTTTTGAATAAAATTAAAGATATCTAGGACTCCCAAAATGGTGGCATAGGTGAATGCGCCGTGCCACCTCGCACCAAACAAGGAAAAAATCAGGAATTTACACAACAAAAACCAGCCAGATCTGACAGAAAATCGAATTGAGAGGAAGTCCGACAACCAAGGAATTAAGGAAGATACATTCATCCAGTCTGGTTGAGCCGGGAGGAGCAGGGTGGAGGGAGAGCGCTCCGCGACCCCGTGGCGAGCTGGTGAGCAGATGGCAGGTCCGCAGTTGGAGGGGCGGTTCCCGCACGGCTGCAGCACACCCAGACGGGGGCGCCTGACCGAAGCGTGGGTAGACGGACCGGGAGAGAAAGCAGGGCGCAACCCATCGGCGCAGATTGAGAGCACCTGTGGGGGTGGAGTTGGCGACGGGAGGAACTCCCGGCCTCATAGGAGAGTTCGCTGGGGAGACCTGTGGGGGATTGGAGCTGCGCAGCCTGTACACCGACCCCAGAGCGACCCCCGGAGCCAGCGCAGAGGGGCTTAAATTGCTTGCAGGAGGCGGTGTGAGTGTGGAGAGCAGAGCAGGCGCCATTGTGCTATCAGGTCCCGCCCCCACAGGCTAAGTCACAGCACAACTACCAGGAGTTTCCCTGCCCAGGTGAACCCCAAGGCTCCGCCCCCCTTACAGTAACAGGTGCACCAAGGGAAAAAAAATGGCCCAAAGAAAGGAACAGATCAAAGCTCCAGAGCTAACCGACCAAGAGATAGCCAACCTATCAGATGCACAGTTTAAAACCCTAGTAATGAGGATACTTACAGAATTCGACGAAAAATTATCGAAATTGCTTGAACAAATGAGGAGAGATCTGCAGGGAACCAATAGGGATAAGAAGGAAACTGGGGCTCAAATCAACAGAGTGGACCAGCAGAAAGAAAAAAACATCCAACCAGAAAAGAATGAAGAAGGAAGATTTCAAAAAATGGAGGAGGGGCTCAGAAACCTCCAGGACATCTGTAAACGTCCCAACATACGGATCATAGGGCTGCCAGAAGGAGAAGAAGAAATCCAAGGAATTGAAAACTTATTTGAACACGTAATGATGGAGAATTTCCTGAAGCTGGTGAAGGAAATAGACTTGCGGGAAGTCCAGGAAGCTCAGAGAGTCCCAAAGAAGTTGGACCCAAAGAGGAACACACCAAGACACATCATAATTACATTACCCAAGATCAAAAATAAGGAAAGGATCCTAGAAGCAGCAAGAGAAAAAGAGACAGTTACCTACAAAGGAATTCCCATAAGACTGTCAGCTGATTTCTCAAAAAAGACCTTATAGGATACTGAAGGGGCTGGAGAGAAGTATTCCAAGTCATGAAAGGCAAGGACCTACATCCAAGAATACTCTATCCAGCAAAGTTTTCATTTAGAAGGGAAGGGCAGATAAAGTGCTTCTCAGATAAGGTCAAGTTCAAGAAGTTCATCACCACCCAGCCTTTATTGTATGAAATGTTGAAGGGAGTTATATGAGGTATGGAGGAATATCAACAGGGGAGTGGTAGGGGGAGCAAGTGGGAACGGGGTACAGAACAAGTAGCATAAATGGGAGGTAGACAACAGACAAGGGGAGGTTAGAATAGTATAGGAAATGCAGGAGCAGAAGGACTTATGTGTATGACCTATGGACAAAACTAAAGGGTAGGGAAAGGGGGGGTAAGGGGGTGGGGGGCAAGAAGGGGGGAAAGTGGGACAACTGTAACCACATAATCAATAAAATATAGTTAAAAAAAGATATCTAAGCACTACTAGAGCCATTGTATGGAAAAAACTAACTAAACTTTTTGGCCAACCCAATACTGCTCATGTGGGTGGTGATAATGACTTGTACTGGAGTGTTAGCTATGCTGGTGTTGAGAACCAGTTGGCTTCTGTGTGTGTTTTTTTGTTTTCTTTTTCTTTTTTTTATTTTATTGTTCTGTGTATGTTTTAAGGTAGGACCAATGGGATTTGCTGATGGATTGGATAGAAGTATGAGGGAAATAGAGAAAGCAACAATGGCTCCTAAGATTTTGGCCTGAACAGTTGGAAAAATTAAGTTGCCATTCATCTTGAGGAAGAGGAGGGGGTTGGGGAGGAAGAAAGCTTGAGGGGAAGTAGAAAGAGCTCAGTTTTGGACGTGTTAATTTTGAGATGTCTGTTAAGCATCAAATGAAGATGCCCAGTAAGTAGTTGGATATATGTGTCAGGAGAGAGGACTAAGCTAGAGATGTATATTTGAGAATTCAACATAGAAATGCTTTTTACAACTGCAAGACTTGATGAGATCACCAAGAGAGTAAATGCAGACAAGAAAAAATATCCTACAGAACTTCTGTGTTTATATGTAAGTTGGGGAAGTGAGGGGGAACCAGCAAAGGACACTGACAAATGGCCATAGAAGTTAGTGGAGAACCAGGTATGTGTGGTGTCTTAGAAATGGAGGTAAAAAACTATTTCAACAGAAGAGGGTGATCGACTTTGTCAGGTGCTGTAGTCTGGTCCTGTGAAATCAGGTCTGAGCATAGACCACTGGAGTAGTCAAGGTGCAAACCTGATTATATAGAGGGTTTAAGGAGAGAATGGAAGGAAAGAATTTGAAGTAACAAGTTTAGATGAGTCTTTTTAAAAAATATTTTTGTATCCTTATTCGAGAATATGTTTACCAATTTTAGGGGGGTGGGTGAAGGGAGAGAAAGAAAGAGAGAAGCATCCATATGAGAGAGAAATGTCAATCGGTTGCCTCCTATACCCATATGTGCCCCGACCAGGGATCCAACCTGCCCTAGGTATATGCCCTGACCAGATATGGAATGTGCAGCCTTTTGGTATGTGGGATGATGCTCCAATCAACTGAGCCACCCAGCTAGGGTAGGTAAGTCTTTTAAAGAAGTTTGTTGTAAATGGAAATAAAGAAGTGGAGTGGTGCCCTGGCTGGTGTAGCTCAGTGGATTGAGCATGGGCTGCAAACCGAAGGGTCACCAGTTTGATTCGCAGGCAGGGCCGGCTCGATTCCCAGTCAGGGCACATACCAGGGTTTCAGGCCAGGTCCCCCAGTGGGGGCCACGTGAGAGGCAACCACACATTGATGTTTCTCTCCCTTTCTCCCCCCGTTCCCTTCTGTCTAAAAATAAATAAATAAAATCTTAAAAAGTAAAAAAAAAAAGAAGTGGAGTGGTAACTGGAAGAGGGGGTAGGTCTAGAGAGTTATTCTTTTGTCTTCCAGTGCAACCAGATGCTTCACTGTGCAAATCAATTCTATAAAAGGAACTGATAAAAAGTGGTCCAACTGTTGGATCCTAGGATACCCTAGCATGTAGTTGAGAAGGTGAGGAATAACCAGCAAAGGAAAACTGAGGTGTCGGCATTAGAATAAAAGGGAAGTTTCAGCAGTCTTTTTGTAGTAGTTCTGGGTGCATCTGGAATTCAAGAAAGGTATTTATTGACATTTGAAATTAGCTGATTTAAAGAGTCATGCAAGTTTCTTTCCTGAAGGGTGGCTGAAGCTTACCTTCTTAGTTCTCATGTGCCTGTCTAGCTCCAGCAAAAGTGGACTGGGGCCAAGCAATTAAGTTGCAGCATTATCCTGACACTTGAGCATGCTCCTTTGGTTTTACAAAGCATCCTGCGGGACCCAGCAGAGGTCAGCTTGGGAAATGCTGCTCTCTAGGTTTCAATGCCTTAACAGTTCTTTAGTGTTGCAGGGGTCTGATCAATAAGAAGTCAGAAGCAGATGGTTTTGACAAGGAGAACTTTCTTCAAAGAGTTTGTTGATGGTCTTTATTTTTACCCCTCCAAAATTCCTCACTGACAGATCAACTAAAATTCTCAGGAAATAGTCCATTACACAAATAGTAGTTTCACTCTTTATGATAGTTTAAACATTAGCCTTTCAATTCTTTTCAAATACAAGATGCTCTTTTCAAGCTGTAGTAAAAATCCATGTTATCTGGCAGCTTACCAAACAGAAGATTGTAACTGACGATTTGGATTTCCACCTAGTACCAATCATCGGTTTGCTAGGACTTTCCTACCAGGCTCTCTAAGAGGCCAGTTGGCCTGTCTATCACTGCGAAAACAGTGGCCCAGAGCCGCCCCTTACAGAACAGAGGTTCAACCCCCAGCCTTGGTGTAGGGGTTGGAGGTAACTGCACCTTGGTCCACAGTGCTCAGCTAAATCTTCTCTTAGCTCATCAGCGCCTCCTCAGAGAAAAAATATCTTCTATAAGGTTACACAGCTACAAAGAGGTAGAGCTAAGATTCAGGACAATCTGAATTCCAGAACCCAGAGTTCTAAGTCACCTGGAGAGGCCTAAGCTGGAGATGTATATTTTGGAGTCTCTTCATATAACGCTTTTTTTAAAAGCGTTTTAAAGAATGCTTTTTAATTTTTTAAATCTCCTAAGCTGTGAGATTCGATGAGATCACCAAGAAAGCGAACATAGACAAAGGAAAAAAGGCCTGAGTCCTGGGAAGCTCCCATGTGTGTAAGTAGGGGAGACAAGGAGGAACTTGCAAAGGAGACTGAGAAGTCGTGCTCAAAGGGGTTAAGAAAAAACAGGTGAACGTGGGGTCCTAGAAACCAGGGGAAGATGGCGTTTCAAGGAGAGAGTGATCAAATTGATCAGATGCTGTTGCTGGTCCTGTGCGGGCTTTACAGTTACTTTGTTCACACTTTTACCAATGCTAGGGAGTAGACTGGGACACAGTCATACCTTCCAAAATGGGTCTAGAACAGAAAGAAAAGGACGTAGAGTAAATTCTCAGTAGATTATGTTGCTGTATTAAACACTCACTAAATCACCCTGCTACATAATTAAGAAAATACAGGAAAATAGCGGAAAGAAAAAATTTTAATCTGGGTTCTGAAGGAATCCTTCTGGAATGCAGTGAACTACCCCACACTAACTACCGTTTTCATATATTTCTTTCTGTTTTCACAACTGTGATTTTTGTTATACAATTATGATTGTATGGAATCCATGGAATGGCATGTTGTTGATTTATTATTTTTTATTATTTTTAAAAATTGATTTCTGATATAAAAATAATATATTTCTCTGAAGATATTTGAAAAAGATGAGTAAAGAAAATTTTAGAAGTCAGAGTGAAGAGTATAAGAGGTCTCTACAACCTCAGTATGTACCATTAGCATTATGATGTCTGACACATATTTCCATGTAATATGCGTGGCACATCTACCCACCTTTTCCCCTGACTGCCTACCTTACTTATCTAAGAGGTAACCTAGGGTCAGGCTTTGTTCCTGCATAAATGGTGGTACAAATCCAGGGGGTGGGTATGGGAAGTGAAGTAGGGTGGGGATGGGGTGAAAAATCCAGCCTGCTAGTCCCCGTCTTCAAATGCCCTGTTGTAGTGGGTCTCAGTAGGTAGTCCCACCACTCTTAATGTTAAGCTGGGTCTAAGGAGAAGGTGATACAAATTTCTAGGACCAATTGGTATTTTAATTAATTCTTAGAAAGGATATTTAAAAATCTATAACCTGATTCCAGGAAAATTTAGACCTGTAGGTTTTTTGGAAAAAAAACATTTAAAGAACATTTAGAGGGTCTTTGTTAAAAAAAAAAAAAAAAAGAAAAAAAAAGAAAAAGTGTGTAGAATGTTAGGATCAGAAATAACTCTAAATATAATTGAGTCAATTTTTCATTTTTATCTACAAATATGCTAAAGCTCAGAGAGCTAGTGACTTTCCAGTCCGGAGACTATAAGCTGTCAGCTGCAGAATTAAGGCTCAAACCCAGTTCTCTCAATCCTAGAATCATTTTGAAATTTGTTGGTAAAATTTGTGGTAATAGCTTTTCTGAGCAAACCTTATTTCACCCTGAAAAACTACTAGTCATAAGCCTCCTGTAGTGAAAGGTGTGTGAGCAGAGCTAGATTTAGAACCCTTCATGGTAAGGCTTTGTGGGAGTAAAGACAGCCCTAAATTTGGAGTCCTGAGGCTTCCATTCAAGTCTCAGTTTTTCCACTTCCTCTGTGATGGGCAGCAAACCACATAACCATTTTGAATCTTGCTTTTTTTTTTTTCCACCTGAAAAATATGTGTAATATATATCTTTTTATCTGACATGGTATTTTGAAGATATTGATGCAAAATCACTATGGAAACTAAATCAGTATGCAAATATAGGGACTTGGTATTTTTATTAAGATTTCACAAGGAACTAGTTTCTGCATCCTACAAAAACATAATTGCCTTCAGAGCATGATCCATGTGTGTTTCATTTTTCCGTTCCCTCATGGTAAGTGCAGAGTAAATATTTGCTAAATAGTGGAGAGCTTTTATCACCTTTAGTAAAATGGAACATTCATGATGATTCTCCATGTGAGTGGTGGTGTAATAGGTACTGTAGGGATCGCCGTGTTTATGTGGATGCCTTCACTGGGCTTTTAAGCTAAAAATAGGAGGGCAGTCTTGTCTGATGTTGCCTCTGAAGTGCGGGGTCATTCGCGTGGTAAAAGAAGTCACAAAAGTTGCCATGAGACTGGAACAACATGCTGTTCTCATCAGACAGCATTTTAATCTTATTTTAAGGCTCCTTGGACATGATATTTACATGTGAGAACAATAGAGTTTTCCCCTTTATGTAGGCTTGTTTCAGTACTAATAATGAGTTTTACCATAATGCTGTCTTTGTATTTTGTCCAAATTTGCCAATGGATCTTTTATGGCATCCTTGTTTTAAATGTGGAAAACAAGGTAGGGGTGACATACAATAAAATGACTAACATATGGCATTAATTACTCATTGTGTTGATATTTCTGATTTGTTAGGTTGAATTTAGGAATCACATCTTCAAATTGCTCTGGCCAATTACTTTCAGTTTAAAGCAGAGAGGGAATAGAAGTAAAGTACTTTGTTTTTTGATTCCTTAATGCTGTTATATATACAAAACTACATGAAATCAGCATCATAGAATGTTAAAACTTGGAGAAGCTACTCTAGAAACCATCTAACCCAGAGTCCTCATTTTACTCTGAGACTTTCCCTGATTTGCCCGGCATCACGCAGGCGTAGGAAGTGAGCACCCAGATCTCTTGACCTGTAGTTAAATGAGGTTTTAGTCTGTAAAAAAGACACATTATTCTGAACTGCACTAAGTAGGTTCATGTGGAACTGTCAGCTAGTTGAATACATTTGCTTTCACGATGAAGTCTGAAGATCAAACTATTTTTAGAGCAGTGAACTGCATTCCAAGGTTTAATGTCGTATACAACGAATGCTCAGAATACCCTTCTCCACAAGCTGTGTCTCCTTGAAAGACAACTTTTGAAAGCAGTGGGCAGGGAATTTCTGGGAAAAGGATGGGGAGGCAAGGGTGAGTGGGGGGTGCTGTCTCCTGATTCAACTCAATAAGCGGGGGTGAAGCCTATAATAGAAACAAAGCAATAAAAGTCAACCAGACACACTTCCTCAGCCCTTCTTTCTGGACTGGGTCATTTAAGGTCCATCACGTACGTGCCAGCAAAAGAAAAAGAAGAGTGACTATTATCACATCAGGTGAGAATTCACTTTGTAAGGACATAAGATGTGCTCAGCCCCGAGTGCCACCTCACAGTACCAAATTTACACCCCCAACTAGCACAGGAATCAGTACAACAGATAAGTTTTATTCTATAAAATATAAACAGTACTCCAGATTATACTAATAAAGTTCATGTGACACTGTTAGTAGATAAAAAAAAATATGTTACCTGGGACTCAACAATTTGAAAATTAAGGCAGAAATAACCGGAGAAGGGAAAAGGAATGTTTGCCTCTTCAAATGCTCATGATAATGTGACTGAGCTGGAGGCACCGTGTCTCACTAGGCTGGTGTCCTGCTTTCCAGAAGGGGAAATAATAAATGCCCATGCAAACAAAGTTGCCTTGGCATCTTCTATGTTCCTCCTTGGGCCAAATTTGTCAGAATTTCATAATGCAGCACAACACAACAGACACACAAGCCACACAGCCCCCATGTGACTACTAACTAGGTTGCTGATGTCTCTGATGATCTCTCTCTCAGAGAGGATAGTGTGCGTGCAGTTGTTTTGTAGGAAAAATGAACAGATGTCAGATTCTGTGTCAGAATGTTGGTGTCAGTCATGGGGAAATAAGTAGGCTTCTTTTTTTTTCCCCCAGAGTTTTAAGGTCCATAACTTCAGTATCATTTTGATTGCTAAATTTATACAAATCTCTTCAAAAATTTGTAACAAATTTATAAACTGTAATCAAAAACTAAAACATGAAGGAATATAAAATATGTAATTTGCAGTTTGTTCTCCTTCATTTCCCAGCCTTCATTTAAAAAAAAAATCCCTTAATAAATATACTGAGTCCCTAACATGTTCCACACTATCCTTTAGGTACTGAGGAAAAACAGTGAACAAACAGATGAAACTTCCTGCTCCTCTGGAGCTTTTGTGCATATCAGGGCGACGAGCAATGAGTAAGATAAGGATGCAAAAGAGATGGATGTTTAGATAGTGGTAAGGAGATTTGAGGCAGAGAACCAGAACCGAGGTAGTGAAATTCAGGTGAGTGGACTGTGTAAACATACCGAAAAGGTGGCTTTTGAATAAACATCTGCCAGAAGTGAGAAAGTGAGCCAGGTGCACATTGGATGGAAGAGCTTTCTGGATGAGAACAGCTCGTGTAAATGGCCTTGAGGCAGGAGTGTGCTGCGAGGCTAAGGAGCCACAGGAGCAAGTGGAGAGTGAGTCCGAGCAGAGTGGAGAGCAAGGGGTTTCAGCTCAGAGAATTAATGGCAACCAAAATAGATGGAGCATTGTTGGATTTTACTCTGTATCATTTTAAGATCACCATTAGATCACTTATGAAAAGAACTGTTTTCCCCCAAATTCGTATCTTGAAGCCTTAACTCCCATATGTGACTGAATTTGGAGATAGGCCTCTAAATACTGGATTAAGATAGGTGAGGTCATATGAGCGGGACCCTAACCCAATAGGACTATGTCCTTATAAGAAGAGGAAGAGGCATCAGGAATGCTCACACACACAGAAAAAGCAATCTGTAAGCCAAGGAGAGAGTCCTCAGAAGAAAGCACACAAACTGAGTGCTGCTACCCTGATCTTGGACTTCAGCATCCAGAACTGTGAGAAAATAAATTTTTGTTATTTAAGCCACCCAGCCTGGGGTATTTTGTTATGAAGACCTAGCCAACTAATGCACTATCTTAACACCCAATTATCTTTGTATAAGAGAACTTTCTGCTAAGTAGACAGATTGATCTTGAGCAAACTTTACTTATTAACTGACAGTAATACTTACTTTGTGTCAATCAAAAGGTGCTAACTCATCCTACAGGTACTGTGTTTGATTTAAAATGGATAAGTCCACAGGTTAGTCATCCAGAGCAGAGCTAGTAGATCAGTCCAGCCAGGCAAATAGTTTCTTTTGCATTGGCAGTTTGAGTAGTTTTTACAATGATTTTATTCCTACCTCTTTTGTGCTTTCTCTTTTTTTTTAAATTTTTTAAATTAATTTTAGAGTAGAGAGGAAGGAAGAGAAAGATATTCTTTGATTGATTCTTATATGTGCCCTGACTGGGCATTGAACCTGTGACCTTGGCATATCAGGACGATGCTTTAAGCAACTGAGTTACCCAGCCAGGGCTTGCTTTCCCTTTTTTTATCATAGAATTGCCCTTGGCTACTATGAATGAAGAAGTAAGATGCCATACCTCCTCTTTCTATCCATTTTTTTCCACACACCATGCTTTGTCTTTAATCTCTTACTGTCTTTTAACAAAACTCTTTTCTTAATATAAAAAAAAATGGTGAGGAAGTGATGGGCTGCTTTTGGAGGTTTATTATTCTGAACCAGGCACGTAGCCATTATGATAAAGTGCCTCTGTTAATTAATTTTAAAATTAGACATAATATGTTGTATGCTGCATGTACTTTTTTAGCTTCTGGCTCTGATCTCTTTTGAAATGTTATTTTTGGGAACTCTCCATGT
Organism: Micronycteris hirsuta; assembly: GCA_004026765.1. Taxonomy (NCBI): domain Eukaryota; kingdom Metazoa; phylum Chordata; class Mammalia; order Chiroptera; family Phyllostomidae; genus Micronycteris; species Micronycteris hirsuta. The sequence goes on from PVJI01007414.1 coordinate 44,216, forward strand.
AGAAGTGCTTTTCCTATGGCCTTTGTTCTATTTGTAAGTGCATGTATGGCTTTGACTGTAGCATCATCTTGCTTCAAGCTCTCTCTGTTTTTTAAAAATAGAAAACCATGGGATGCAAAGTACAGCAAAGAGAATATAGTGAATAATATTGCAATAACTATATACGGTGCCAAGTGAGTACTAGAGTTATCTGGGTGATCACTTTGTAAGGTATATAAATATCTAATTACTATATTGCACCTGTGAAACTAATATAATATTGTACATCAACCATAACTGAAAAATGAATTTTAAAATAATCTAAAAAGATTTTAAAATAATAAAAATATAAAACCTGGAAGTCAATTATTGAGACCAATGAATAAAATATTTCCAAAAGCTTTTTTTAGACTGTATCTGTCTAGATTTTGTTTTCCTGACCCCACCAAAGGAGAATAATAACTTGTCTGAGAGAATCTTTTCTTGACTCTTGTGGCAGATCTCAAGCAATTCTCCTAAGAGTGGAAAGATGAATTAAAATACAACCACTAAATAAAGGCTTTGAGACTTTTAAAATTAAATTGTGTGCTTGTAGTTTCCCTAAAAACCACAAAAAGAGCAGTAACTAGGCTGATCTTAAAAGATTTAAAGATGTGAGTATGAATGATAAGAAGTCTCGGCCACTACTTAGATTTTGATTAAAACATCAAGCAATTATATAATTTCTATATTAATTTTTTCTTTAACTTTCTCATTTAAAAATCTTAAGGATAAATATGTTGTTATCCAGCAAAGCTATCATTTAGAATGGAAGGACAGATAAAGTGCTTCTCAGATAAAGTCAAGTTCAAGGAGTTCATCATCACCCAGCCTTCATTATATGAAATGTTAAAGGGATTTATATAAGGCATGGAGGGATATCAGCACGGGAGTGGTAGGGGGAGAGAGGGAGAAAAGGTGCAGAAAATAAGTAGCATAAACGGTAGATAGAAAACAGACAGGGGGAAGTTAAGAATAGTATAGGAAATGTAGAAGCCAAAGAGCTTATGTGTATGACCTATGGACAAAAACTAAAGGGCGGGGAATAGGGGGGTGGGGGTGGAGGGGAAGAAAGGGGGGGAAATGGGACAACTGTAATAGCATAATCAATAAAATATATTAAATAAATAAATACCAAAAAAAGAAAGTACATCGCTATTTCATTGGTTTTAAAGACAGCTTTTAAAAACAATACAGTATTCAGAAGATGTATTGTAGAATCATACACCTGAAATCTATATAATGTTATTAACCAGTGTCATCCCAATAAATTCAATTAAAAAATAAATAAAGGTAAGTTCATATGCTTATAAAATACCCTAGAATCTGCACAGGCCTTGAGAATATAAAATACCTTATTGCACTTTTAAATGCTGACATACAAGTTCATTGTAGAAAGTGGTCTATTTTTAGCCTTAAGAGCAGTTCAAACCCACTTCTCTAAAATAACTTTTAGAGATAAACACTCATATAAAATATTCTGTTATACAGCATCCTCTGTTTATAACAGAACTTGATGCCCCATTGAAAGCTTCAAACACATCTCAGCTCAAACTTTTTCAGACCAAGGTCTCTTTTTAAAGAGTTGGAAGCTCATGTTGCTGGACGAAGCTGGTGAAGGATTGCACTTGAATGGTTAACTGTTTTATTCCTCCCAACACCAAGATCATGCCAATGTGTTCTGCAGTCACAAAGTCTCCTGTAACTAGGTGTGGATTTAGGAAAGGTGTGATCCTGAGAAGTTATTCTGACAACTAGTTTGTCTAGTTGAACATTTCTGTCTTGTATAAACAGCTCAATTCATACAAATCTCAGTGTATTTTTGAAGTATTTTCCCCATTGCTGTTAATATCTCAAGACCACTGTCACAATTTTCAATCCTTTTTCTTTTCCTTCTTACCTCTCCTTGACACGTTGTAATTTATTTCAGTTTATTTAGATGTTCTTCAATCATAAACTTAATGGGTGAGGGAGTGTTAGAGATAAGTTTGGATTGGCCTCCTGTGTTTTTGTAAACCTCAAGGATTGCTCTCAAGTCCCCTGGTTCATGGGACATGAATTTCTTCCTTCTAATTCTGAGTCTTTTCCATAGTCAGCAGGAAATCAGTTGGTTTAAGAATGACATCCCTCTGGTCAAGTTGCAGGCCATCTGCTTGAACATATGGTCACTCTTTGATCTTTTAACAATTTATTCTCTGTTTCCACTGGTGCCTAGATTCTGCCTGAATCTTTCGGAAACATGAGGATAGATTTTCCTGTGAGCTCCTCTTTTAGGGACAGGTATTTTAACTAGCCTGATTGGAAGATTGCATCTTATTTGTGAACAGAACCTGGTGGTGTTAAAGTTTCTCCTACGGGGTCTGCATCATGGATTCATTCCTAGGTAACCCCTTCTCTAAATGCCTTCTTATGGAGAACTATTCTGGACCAGGTAGGAAAGTATCATTTCTGCTTTATTAGTTTATTTTTATTTATTTTTATGTCAATATGAAGTCGCTTTAATATACTTCCGAATTAGTTTTGAATTAGATGGAAAATGGTGAAATTTCTTTTTGGAAGCAAAATTTTTCTGATCTTTGATGTTATGCTATTATAGTTCTTCCAATTATTTCCCCCTTTGCCCCCTCTGCACTGCCTGCCCCCCAATTCCATAGTCAGTCCCCACCCCGTTGTTCATGTCCATGAGTCCTTCATATACATTCCTTGACTATACCCTTCAACTTCATTCAAAAAGTCCCCACCTCCCTCTGCTCTCTCACCTCTGTCAGTCTATTCCATGATTCTATGCTTATGGTTCTATTTTTCTTATTAATTTATTTTGTTTATTAGATTCCTCTTATAAGTGAGATAATATGGTATTTGTCTTTCACCAACTGGCTTAATTCACTAAGCATGATAGTCTCCAGTTGCATACATGCTTTCACAAAAGGTAGCAGTTCCTTCTTTTTTTATGCTGAGTAGTATTCCATTTTATAAATGTACCACAGTTTTTTAATTCAGTCATCCACTGATGGACACTTAGGCTGTTTCCAACTCTTGGCTATTATAAATAGCACTGCTATGAGTGTAGGGGTGCATACATTCTTCTGAATTAGTGTTTCAGGATTCTTAGGGTATATTCCCAGCAGTGGAATCACTGGGTTAAAAGTAGTTTGTTTTTAATTTTTTGAGGTAATTCCATACTGTTTTCCACAGTGGCTACACCAATCTGTATTCCTACCAACAGTGCACTGGGGTTTCCTTTTCTCCACATCCTCGCCAGCACTTGTTGTTTGTTGATTTATTAATGATCGCCATTTTAGCAGGTATGAAATGATATCTCATTGTGGTTTTAATTTGCATCTCTCTGATTGCTAGTGATGTTGAGCATTTTTTTCATAGGTCTACTGGCCACCTGTATGTCCTCCTTGGAGAAGTGTCTATTCAGGTCCTTTCCCCATTTTTAATTGGATTGTTTGTCTTCTGGTGTGGAGTCATATGAGTTCTTTATATATTTTGGAGATTAAACCCTTGTCCAATGTATTATTGGCAAATATGTTCTCCCATATAGTTGATTCCTTTTACATTTTGCTGATGTTTTCTTTAGCTGTGTAGAAGCTTTTTAATCTGATGTAGTCCCATTTGTTTGTTTCCTTTATTTTCCTTGCCCTAGGAGATATGTCAGCAAAAGTATTGCTACGTGAGATATCTGAAATTTTACTGCCTATGTTTTCTGTTAGGATTTTTATGGTATCATGACTTATATTTGAGTCTTATTCATTTTGAGTTTATTCTGTATGGTATGGTGTGTGTCATGAGTTGGTGGTCTAGTTCCATTTTTTACATGTACCAGTCCCGTTCTCCCAACACCATCTATTGGAGAGTCTGTTTTTACTCCACTGTATGCTCATGCCCTCTTTGTCAAACATTAACTGACCATGGAGACATGGGTTTATTTCTGGGCTCTCTATTCTATTCCACTGATCTATATTCTGTTCTTATGCCAGTACCAGACTGTTTTAATTGCAGTGGCCTTGTAGTATAGTTTGATACCAGTTATTGTGATCCCTCCAACTTTGTTTTTCTTTCTCAAGGTCATTGTGGCTATTCGGGGTCTTTTTTAGTCCCATATAAATTTTTAGAATATTTTTTCTCTATTTGTGAAATAATGCCATTGGTATTTTAGTGGGAATTATGTTGAATTTATAGACTGCTTTGGGCGGTATGGACACTGTAATGATGTTAATTCTTTCAATCCATGAACACATTTATGCTTGTATTTATTTGTATTTTCTTCATTTCTTTCTTCAGTGTTCTATTTTCCAAGTATAGGTCCTTTACCTCCTTGGTTAAATTGATTACTAGGTACTTTATTTTTGTTTTTGTTGTCACTATGGTAAATGGGATTTTTTTTCTTAGTTTCTGTTTCTGATAGTTCATTGTTAGTGTACAAAAATGCCATTGTACACTGTACAATGTGGTTTCTGAATATTGACTTTATATCCCGCTACTTTACCAAATTCACTTATTAGGGCAGGTAGTTTTCTGACGAAGTCTATAGGGTGTTTTGTTGGGGTTTTTTTGCTTCAAAACTTTTTTTATTACTTTATTGTTCTTCAATTACAGTTGTCTGCATTTTCTCCCCTCCCATCTTCCCCACCCCACCCAACCCCACCTCCCTCCCTTGCTTCCACCCTCCCCCTTGGTTTTGTCCATGTGTGCTTCATAGTAGTTCCTGAAAACCCTTCTCTCTACAATCCCCTATCCCCTCCCCTCTGGCTATTGTTAGATTGTTCTTAATTTCAATGTCTCTGGTTATATTTTGCTTGCTTTTTTCTTTTGTTGATTATGTTCCAGTTAAAGGTGAGATCGTATCGTATTTGTCCCTTACCACCTGGCTTATTTTGCTTAGCATAATGCTCTCCAGTTCCATCCATGCTGTTGCAAAGGGTATAAGCTCCTTCTTTCTCTCTGCTGTGTAGAATTCCATTGCGTAAATGTACCGTAGTTTCTCCATCCACTCATTTGCTGATGGGCACTTGGGTTGCTTCCAGCACTTGGCTATTGTAAATTGTGCTGCTGTGAACACTGGGGTGCATAGGTTCTTTTGGATTGGTGTTTCAGGGATCTTAGGGTAAATCTCAGCAGTGGAATTGCTGGGTCAAAAGGCAGTTTCATTTTTAGTTTTCTGAGGAAGTGCCATACTGTTTTCCACAGTGGTTTCACCGATCTGCAATCCCACCAACAGTGCACTAGGGTTCCCTTTTCTCCACATTCCCTCCAGCAGTTATCTGTTGCTTTGTTTATGATGGCCATTCTGACTGGTTTGAGGTGGTATCTCATTGTGGTTTTAATTTGCATCTCTCTGATGGCTAGCTATGCTGAGCATCTTTTCATATGTCTCTGGGCCCTCTGTATGTCCTCCTTGGAGAAGTGTCTGTTCATGTCTTTTGCCCATTTTTTAATTGTTTTTTTTGTCTTGGAGTGGAGTCGTATGAGTTCTTTATATATTTTGGAGATCAAACCCTTGTCTGAGGTATCATTGGCAAATATATTTTCCCATACAGTTGGTTCCCTTTTTATTTTAATACTGTTTTCTTTAGCCATGCAGTAGCTTTTTATTTTGATGAAGTCCCATTTGTTTATTCTTCCCTTTAGTCCCTTGCTCTAGGGGACATATCACTGAACATGTTGCTGATATGTTTTCCTCTAGGACTTTTATGGTGTCACGACTTATATTTAAGTATAGGGTTTTTTATGTACATTATATTGTCATCTGCAAATAATAACAGTTTTACTTCTTCCTTTCCAATTTGAGTGCCTTTTACTACTTCTTCCCTTCTGATCGCTGTGGCTAGTATTTCCAGTACTATGTTTAATAGGAGTGGTAAAAGTGAACACCCTTGTCTTGTTTCTGATCTTAAGTGAAATGCTTTTAATTTTTGCCTGTTGAGTATGATGTTGGCTGTAGGTCTCTCTTATATGGCCTTTATTATGTTGAGGAATGCTCCCTCTACTCCCATTTTGCTCAGTATTTTTTAATCATAAATGGGTGCTGGATTTTATCAAATGTTTTTCTCAGCATCTATTGATATTATCACTTGATTTTTATCTTTCACTTTGTTTATGTGATGTATTACATTTATTGATTTGCAAATATTGTATACCCTTGCATCCCTGGAATAAATCCCACTTGATCTTGTTATGTGATCTCTTTACTGTATTGCTGGATCTGGTTTGCCAATATTCTGTTGACAATATAGCATTTATGTTCTTTGGAGATACTGACCTGTAATTTTCTTTGTTGTGTCTTTACCTGGTTTTAGAATTAGGATAATACTGGCCTCATAAAATAAAAAATGTTGGGAGCTACGCTCTTCTTGAATTTTTTTTTAATAGTTTGAGGATAGGTGTTAGTTCTTCTTTGGATGTTTGGTAAAATTTGCCTGTGAAGCCGTCCGGTCCAGGTTTTCTGCTGCTTCCCGATTCAGTTTTGGAAGACTGTATGTTTTTAGAAATGTACCCATTTTGCCCAGGTTGTCCAATTTCTTGGCATACAGTTGTTTGTAGTAATTTCTTACCATCCTTATTTTTTTCTATGATATCAATTGTTACTTCTCTTTCATTTCTGATTTTATTTATTGGGGTCCTCTCTCCTTTTTTCCTGATGAGTGTGGTTAAAGGTGTGTCAGTTTTGTTTATCTGTTTAAAGAACCAGCTCCTAGATTCATTGATCTTTTGATTTTTTTTTTTTTAGCATCTCTGTCTTTTAATTCTGTTCTGATCTTGATTATTTCCTTTCTTCTACTTACTCTAGTTCTTTTAGGTATAGGGTTAGGTTGTTTATTTGAGATTTTTCTATTTTCCTTAGGTAGGCCTATATTGCTATGAACTTCCCTCTCAGGACTGCTTTCTCTGTGTTGCATAGGTTTTGGGTTGTTGTGTGGTCATTTTCATTTGTTTCCAGGTACATTTTTATTTCTACCTTGATCGCATTAACCCATTCAATATTTAATACCATGTTATTCAGCCTCCATGTTTTTGAGGTTTTTTTCTTGAAGTTGGTTTCTAGTTTCTAGCCATTGTGACTATGCTTTACATGATTTCATTTTTTAAGATTTGTTGAGGCTTTTAAAAAAATATTGTGACAAAATGTACAAGACGTAACAATTCAGTGGCATTTAGTACATTTACAGAACTTATTCGTTCTCTCAAGCTATACCATCAAACAATGACCCCTCCTCCTTGCCCCTCCCTCCCCACAGCTGGGCATTCTCCTTTCTGTCTGTATGGATTTGACTACTTCTGGTACCTCATACAAGTGGAATCATACTATGTTTGTCCTTTTGTGTTGCTTATTTCATTTAGCATAATGTCTTCAAAGTTCATCCATACTGGGGAATGTGCCAGGTTGTTATTCCTTTATCAAACTGGATAATATTCCATTATAAACATATTACACATTTTGTTTATCTCTTCATACATGGATAGACATTTGGGTTGCCTCCACCTTTTGGGTATTGTATATAATGCCACGGTGAACATTTGTATATAAATTTTTTTTTAGTCTCATCTTTCACTTGTTTTGGGCATATACTCAGACATGGAAGTGTTATATCATATGATAATTCTACGTTTAATTTTTTGAGGAACCGCCATACTGTTTTGCACAGCAATTCTGCTTTGTTCTTGACCCCTGTTATAACTGCCTGTGTTCATGACCGAAGAGGGTGAGATCAGGGATGAAACTGACTGTGAGGGGCCTCTGCCCTCTCAGGGATCTTTTTATTTAAAAAACAACTTAAAAAAATTTGATGAATGATGCCTAGGCAAACAACTCTCTTTCACTTCATGTTAATGAAGTCCTGAAAAAATAAAAGTGGCCCCATCGATACTGAGCCCTGGGAACTATGGGATTTAAGCTTTTTGTGCCTAATGTGACAAGGGCTATCAGGTGGCAGAATCAAACAACATACCCTCTTCTGACTTCTCCCACAAGGTTAATGAGACATCACAAGAAACATGAGATTCACAAGTTTGTCTTAACTGTGGTGAGACCCAAGTTTGGCCCTCAGATGTGATAAGGCCAGGTTCCGTGACATATTTCCCGAAGGCCTGAGCCTGGTGAGTGAACTCACTGATTCTTGCATCCCAGAAAATACCGCAGAGATTGCCTCATCCAGCCTCCACCCCAAAGTCAGTGGACCTCATCCTGAAGGTTATAGGTGGTTTCCTGCCTTGTACACAGAAAACTAAGTTCCCGAAGGACATTTCTTGTTTTCCAGACATTGTCGGCTTATGTCAGCTATTCTAATAGGACTAATATAATGAGACTTGAGAATAGTGTCCACCCTCAACTACAAACCAGCTATCTTACCTGTCTAAAATGTATGCTTGCTTCATATTTGGTTGCCTGCAAGGACATCAGTCCCACCCGAAGCTTAGCCATCTCACCAGCTGCATCTAACAACTCAGCCAGGGCTTGAACTCACCTCTTTTCAGTCCCTAGGAAAAGCTTGTTTAGAGAAATTGAATTAGAGAGGATTACCTAAAGGATATGCAGTCCCGCTGTTCTTTTTAGAAACTCCCAATATTTATCTATCCCTGGATTAAGCAGGACCTTCAAAAAAGGAATTCCTAGTTGCTGACGTCCTGACCCCTGGTGGAACAGCTTACTGTCTTCCACTGAGGGCCAGCCTCCTCTGAGTAACGTAGCACTCAGCTCTCCAAAGCTCACCATTGTGCAGCCCATCCACTGTACGTGGCACCTACTGTATATGAAGCCCTACAAAAGAAACGGCCCCCTGGCCTCGGTACTAGGTGTTGTTCTGTAAGTAGGTGGTTTGTTGTGATCCTTTAGGCTAGATTTCACGTGTTAATCTCATGGCAGTCTTCACCTTACTTTGTAAACATTTTCTTTTTCTTTTTCTTCATTGCTTCACTTAACTTTAGGTCACTGAATTTTTCTCAGCTTTCAAATCCTTTAAGGAATAAATGATAACTGTAAACATGAACCAGGTATTCTTAGCTGCTTTGAATGTTCACAAGACAAAATGTATATAAACTATTAGTTTTCAGAGAACTGGAACATGATCAGTATAGTTGGCATTAAAACCACTACCATTCTGAATATGCCTGAACTGTAGGTTCTGCACTGTCAGGGGCCTTGGCCATCTTGATCACTCTGTGTCTCTACTTGCTAGTGCTGCGCTTAGGTGGAGAGATGCTCAGAAAACATTCCCTGAGGGATCTGAACAAGCAGGATCTCGCCATCTAAAGGTTACCACCGTTACAGTCTGTTGATGCTCAGAAGCAAGAGAAGCCGTGATACTGTGGTGTTGCCTCCACCTTTGTCCCACATGGCAGGGACACAGCAGGCACTTCTAACGTTCTCCTGTCTCCCTCTCTGCAGACTCACATTTCCAGACTCCCTCCCGGAGCAGTGGCAGGGCAGTCCGTGGCGATCGAAGGTGGGGTTTGCCGCTTGGAGAGCCCAGTGAACTGAACCTTCAGAATGAGCACGAAGCATCTGAGAAGCAGTTCCGAACCTGAACTCTCTGGTGTTTTTAACTGAAGTTGGGTGTTTTATTGTCTTCATTTTATAATTCCTATTGCAGCCTCGTGCACCGCTGGCGACACTAGTGCTGCTGTAGTTAGTGCTTAGTGACACGGGGCCTTTGGGTGAGTGAGACTGAATGCGTGTGCGCGCGCGCATGCTTGCTTCTCCCTTGATGAAACGGAAGCTTCTCCTTATTGTGTAACTTAAGACCAGGAATGATTAAATCATACTTACAAAATGTGTGCTTTAACTGTTTACAAGTCAAACCTAAGGTTGCAGGAAACATTTTTTATTTCATAAAGAGGTACCAACTGTCGTTGATATAATGTGTCTGAATTGAAGAGTAAATCTGCTTGTTTAAGTGATTTGACAGTGGTAGTGCTCCATTTAATAACGGTAATACGTAATAAAGTGTTTTTATTTGTTAACCAGTTTAAGTGGATCCTGTGGTAACTTAAACTGTTATTCTCATCCCTCATATGGGGCATTTTTTTTTTAACAAAGAATGGTTTCAGTGAAACAATCTAGCAGAGAATTAAGGTCAGAACCTTTTTAAAAAATAGTCTTATTGATAAAGTTTGTACTTCTTTACTTAAGCCTTTCTAAGCTTAAATATTGCATAGCTTCGAGTTGTATGTACTATATTATGAAAGAATATGTAAAGAGAACATACAGTAATGCACAGTCCCTAATTTGTGTATAATAGAATGTTATTTACAATGTAACACTGTAAATAAGAAAGCAAAATTTATGGGAAAATTCAATATTTGTTTCTCGTTTAAATATATTTTTAAGGTAAAGGCACGAAATAAAAGAATCATATTACTGGGTGTAGTGTGTGACTCCTCTTATCAGAATAATAAATTATCTTTTGAATCCTCGATTGGCGAGCCAATATTAATTTTGTTTATAAAAAATTACATCTTCCATAATCATACCTTTGGCCTTCTTGTTGTAATTCCGATTAGTCAAAATCCAGCCTTATGTTTGTGCAGTTAGGTTGGACACTAACAAGGTAAAACTTGTACTTAGTACATAATTGAATGGTCAGTACAGAAATCTCTACAATATCTGTTGCAATTTGATAAAAATAACAATGGGAAGAAATAACGCTTTGCTTTGAAAAATTATAGTGGCAGTTGAAAACTCAAAGATTGCAGTTGATAAATGCTTCTAAATGATATATTTAGTGATTCTGGAGCCACATAAGAAAACCAAGACTTTCCTTTTGATTTTCTGTGTAAGAAGTGGCTATCAAGAAGCTACTAAAGATAGACTTGCTCAGGGAGAGGAAGTTCGCTGCACCGTATAATCATGGCTCTGGGCGGTAGCTGATAAAACCCCAGATGAAATTATATATTTGACATCGATATATGGCCAAATTATAAAGGAAAGACAACCAAAATGGAGTGGGTGTAAATATGAATGATTTGGGAGTTGCTGACTTATATTCCTTGTACAGGCAATTACATTTGTCTCGCTGTGTTCTCTAGACAGGTTGGTGCCATGGTATCTGTTTCTCATTCTTAATGAGGCTGGGAACTTAGTGAGAGATGGGCTGGCTGGTGGGGAGCCTTTGGCTTCAAAAGCTTTCAAAGACCTGTTACCTGTTGGCAGGGTGTTTTTAGGAACTGGACTGGATCACGTAAAACTATCAGGACACTTCGGAGTCTGAAAATCATCTGACCTATTTCATCAGGAATGCCATGTCTTTCATCTCCCTTTGACTTTATTCTATTCATATTTAAAAGTTTGGGCTTGTTAAAGACCCCTTTTAAGAAGAATTTAAAAACTGGTCAGTGTGAAGGAGAATGGCCCCATAATGGTTTGTTAGGACTTTATTCTCCAGTTTCTATTTTTTAAATTTAAGGAATATTGTGAAACCAGGGAGAAAAAAAAGGTGACATTCAGAATCATGAGGCAAAAAACATTACGGGCAGTATACGTTCCTTCATTGTAATATCAGATGTTAATGAACAGATACTATAACCATAGGATACTGGAAACTATAAAATCAACTTCATTTAACACAAAAGTAGAAAAGGTAGAAACAGATAAGAAAATGACCTCGTGTCCTAGTCTCGTTTATATTACCAAGATTCTGAAACTATATTTTAAGATACCCACTTTTAATGTGGAGGATCTTAGCTGTATTGCCTATATTCTATTTCCTTTTAAGTCCCGGACATTGGATGTTTGGTTCTCTTGGGTATAATTAAGTCTGTTCTGGATTCATCAAGGTCATCGCTGTGATCCTGCCTGGGGTCTGGAAGCTGTGTCTTCAAATTCGGTGAGCGGGGAGAGGAGGCCAGGCGTGCCTGCCCTGACTGACGGCACGTGTGGCAGCCATGTCTAGGCTCTGTCCTCCTGTCTTGTCAGCTCTGCCACTTGTTCTGCCTCCTGTGTCTGCCTATGGCAGGCCCTGCCTCATCATTTAACTGCCACTTTTAAATGTGAACTTTAACTCTGATATCAATGTCAGAATTATGTTCAAAGTACATATAAACAAGTCCTAAATACTAGTCTTAGGTGTTTGTGAGCAAAATGGAAGAGTTTTAGTTCATGGATATGGCGATGTCTCTCTTGGCTGCTCAAAGCCTTTTGTGCCCAATTCCTCATTTTCTCCCATGTGTCGGAGTGGTGATGCTGCGTGCCGGTTAACTGCAGCTAAGCAAGGCTGCCCTGTTGGAAGCATTCGATGGAGGGAGAGAAGAGGGGGAGATTTAGAAAAGTACTAGAATTATTCTTGAACCTTGAGATTGTTTGGAATATTTTTTAATCTAGTCATTGTTATTATAAAAACAATTCGTGCTTATTATAAGAAATCCAAAAATAAGAAAAAAATGAACTTATAACCCCACTTCCCTAAAAACAGCAATTAGTAACCCTTAGGCTTGTATCCTTATAGATTCCTTTTTTTTTCTTGACCTCAGTTCTTTTTATTTAGTAAAGCAAATTTTAAAAATTCTAAATGCCTAAAGGTAAGGGGGATACTTAAATTATGATGCATCACTGTCCTGGTATATTATAAATATTAGAAATTAGGTATATTAAGTTTTTGAACATGGATATGCCGATGCTGTGAATTTAAATTAATTTCAGAAACAGTGTGAAATTTTGAATACATATTGGTATTTTAAAAGCATACATAGAAATAATGGGTAATATTATGCCAAAATATTAACACAGGAAAGGACATATAGAAGTATAGGTGATTTTATAAAATATTGTACTATACATTTATTTTCTAAGTTTTCTAGGATGAAACTTTTAAAAATATTTTTTAATTTTTTTTATTGTTCAAGTATAGTAGTCTCCGTTTTCCTACCACCACTCCCCCTCATCCCACCCATCCCCACCTCCCACCTTGATCCTACACTCCCTTTGACTTTGTCCATGTGTCCTTTATACATGTTCCTTGATGACCCTTCCTCTTTTCCCCGTTAACCCTTCCCCCCTCCCTTCTGCTTCCTGTCAGTTTGTTCTTTATTTCAAAGTCTCTGATTATATTTTGCTTGCTTGTTTGTTTTGTTGATTAGGTTCCACATATAGGTGAGATCACATGGTATTTGTCTTTCACCATTTGGCTTATTTCACTTAGCATAATGCTCTCCAGCTCCATCCATGCTATTGTGAAGGGTAAGAGCTCCTTCTTTCTTCTACTGCATGGTATTCCATTGTGTAAATGTACCACAGTGTTTTGATACATTCATTTACTTATGAGCGCTTGGCTATTGTAAATTGTGCTGCTATGAACATTGGCGTGCATAGGTTCTTTTGGACTGGTGTTTCAGGGTTCTTAGGAAATCCTTTTTTAGTTTTTTGAGGAAACTCCATACTGTTTTCCATAGTGGTTTCACAAATCTGCAATCCCACCAACAGTGCACTAGGGTTCCCTTTTCTCCACAACCTCTCCAACACTTGTTGTTTGTTGCTTTGTTTATGATGGCCATTCTCAACAGTGTGAGGTGGTATCTCATTGTGGTTTTAATTTGCATCTCTCTGATGGCTAGTGATGCTGAGCATCCTTTCATGTGTCTCTGAGCCTTTGTATGTCCTTGTTGGAGAAGTGTCTGTTCAGGTCCTTAGCCCATTTTTTAATTGGATTGTTTGTTTTCCTAGAGTGGAGTTCCCTATGTATTCTTTATGCATAAATTTTCTATGTGTTTTTAACACATAAATGGGGTTATAGTGAACCCTCAAATGAAGTTATATAACCTTCAGTTTTCACTTAATAATATCATGAAAAGATGTCTAGGCCTATAGAGTTACAGAATACCTAATTTGCTACTTCTCTATATAATGCTGGTTCCACTAATGCTGTTGAATACATACTTTATCCTAAAGCTTCTGTGAAAATCCATCACAGTCCTGACAGTATAGTCAGCATCCATTTTTTTCAGACCATAGATTCATACAGTGAGCAGTATGGAAGGTCTTAGCCAATGAGAGCCAGTTTGGCAGGTATTCTAGAACAGACCATTGTCACTGCCTATGGGTCTTCTGTTTCAGAGGGCCCCAAATATCTGCACCTCTGAAGAGGTGATAGAAGCTATTGTATCAAAATACGGCTCCCTTGCTCCTTGGGTGAGATAATTCTGAGGTATGTGTTTCATATATTTTTGAGAGATTTCCCACATGAATTAAACTCTAGTTACCTGCTGTAGTAGTTGACTGATTAACATACCTTGTATTAGCTTTTTTCTCCTTCTTTATGCCCTTCTCAATTCCCCTACCTGTGTTTCCTGGAATTGTTAGGTAGCAGCTAGGAGTGAGTGGCCAGAGGGAAATTAAAGGTAGGGCCCTCACCATTACAATCTAACAAAGAACTTAACACAGGAGGCTAGAAACAAAAGGAAGACATGTCTCACCAATTAACTCAGTCCTGAGCTCGGTTTGGTAAGATTGCCAGGTGTCCTGAGCATTGTAAGCAAAATAGCACAGGAGGGAGAGTCCTTGAGACTTTGCTGGGAAAGAGGGCTTCTGTAACAATCTTACTAAGATTGCCAGGTGTCCTGAACATCAGAAGCAGGAAATTGTACAAGAAAGGGGTTGGGGGGGGGGGGGGTAGTCCTTGGGATTCTATGCCTGGAAAGGGAGCTTCCGTAACAATTTCAGTAACTGAGACAAAGAGCCTTTACTAAACGAGTTCGAAAGCCTTTGTAGCTGTACGTTATTCCCAAGAGGGAGAAAGAGGAGTACCTGGGAGCTAGCTAAGGTATATAACCTCTGAACCCCAGCAGGCAGTGTACTTAGATTAGCTAGGTACCCACCTGTAACCTTGGCTCAGGTGTATAGAATAAACTTATTAACAAACACAATTTCATTTCCTCTAAATGTGGGTCATGTAGACTAGCCAGGTGCCTGCTTACAGCTTTGTGCTCTTTTGTTTTTCATAAATAAACTTACTATTTCATTCCCACTATATGTGTTTGTCAATTGAATTATTCTCTTGCAAGCAAGACAAGAACTGAGGGTGGGGAGGGAGCCTCCAGACTTGAGTCTCTCTCTCCCCATCTGTAACAGAATCATCTATCAAATAAACTACTTGTACTTCACTCCTTGTTTCAGGGTTGCTTCTGGGGGACTTCAAACTAAGAAACTTTCCGTTCCATATTACTCTTAACCACAAGGCCTTGGTGGGCCTTTATACCCACTCCTACAGAGGGTGGGCCTATCCATCCGCTTGTGTACCCACTGGGTCCTTTCTTCCTACCCTGTGTTCCTGACGAACCATTTTCATCTGTAACATCTGATGAACATTCTCTAAGTGATAAGGCTGGATGTGTCACAAAAGCGGAGGTTTATCACTAAGTTGGTATTGTCAGACACCAGACTGTTAGAGACAAGCAAGCACTTCTAAGGAGGTAGTGGATAGACAGAAGCTGGACCGCAGCAGTCCATGAAGGATTGGTGGACATCGTACGGGAAATGACTGCAATAGTAGTATGGTAGTTGGAAGAAACCATAGCCAAAGACGTATGTTATGACTGAGATTTGAAGAGACCTAAACATGTGTCCACATGTCATGAACATATCTCCATGATGACCATCCTGTGACAACCTTATACGGTGCCCATTTCCTGAATGTCATCTCTCAAGACTCGATATCCATAACATAATTTTATGGTTAAAAAATGTTAATGCCTCCCAACATTTTTTCTTAAAATGTTTATTAACTCAAATACATCAACTTTGTTCTGACATAACCCCTACATTTGCTCAAAGTTTGAGAATCCCTTTGTGCCAGGAAGTGCAGTGTCTGTCTAACTTAGAATGCAATGCTTAGCAATGGGGTGGGATGGAAGGTACTCCTCCCTCCCAGGAACACCGGTCCAAGGAAAGGTTTAACCCAGAAAAAGTGAGCTTTTGTGTATATGATGAATTTGTTTTACTTTAGCTGTATTCTAAACCTTCCCCAAAAGCTGATTAACAGGGGAGGAGATGTGGGTGATTGAATGTAGCGAGCTACAGGTGGGAATGAGTGAGTTGGAGTTTGGCAACATGAAAGTAATCCTTTTACATTAATATTTGTTCTGAGATGTTAAGAATTCTTATGGAATACACTGCTTTTTCTCAACCTCAATTTGCATTCAACTTCACAAGGTATTAACCCAGATGTCTATCATCAGAGACCCACATGCAGACCAAATTGACCAGGCAGTTTTTCTTTTCCACATGCTGCTGTCTCTGAAGTGTATGGCCACAGGAAGGATTAAATATAAAATTGGCAAGGGCCTCCCTCCAAGGCTGTGCACTCAGCTTCCAGAAGCCCATCAGCCAAGCCCAAGGTGGTTCTTGGTGACCAGTTGTGGAAAGCGGGTGGGAAAGCAAGCAGGGTGGTTTTTCCTTTACGTGGTAGAGTCTGTGAAGCACTGAAACCACAGAGCAAAGCCGGAAAAACTGGGCGAGGGTTTCCCTGCCTCGGATTGCTATGGGGATCCCACTGATTGTCAAAAGAGTTTAAGAAGCTATAAAGAAAAAAGATCTAAACAATTCCTTTAACCTCTGCTGTTGCTATTATGTTGGAAATCCAAAGAGTTGCTCTTGCTGCGGGTGGTGTGGCTCGGTTGGTTGGAGCTTTGCCCCATAACCAAGGCATTATATGTTTGATTCCAAGTCAGGCCACGTACCTAGGTTTCGTGTTTGATCTTCCATTCCTGGTCCAGGTGCTCTTTGGTCTGAGCACTTACGGGAGGCAACCAATTGATGCTTTTCTCTTGCATTGATGCTTTTCTGTCATTCCCTTCCTCTCTCTCTAGAAGTAATGGAAAAAAATAAAATAAAAAATAAAAGTAATGAAAAACAGTGTCCTCGTTCGGCCTTTCCTGGCCTTAGAAAATCTAACAACGCTTAAGAGATAGAAAATCTTCTTCTAATATATTAAGAAAAAACATTCTTTTCCATTTATGAATAATAAGATTTTAACCTGTCCACCCAAGTTTTTTCCTCAAACCTGTTAACCACCAGTCTTCTCCATTTGCTTAATGGTATAGCTCCATTCTTCTGGGTGCTGAGGTTAGAATTCTTGAAGTAATTTTTTCATGCATCCATTGTTGTATAACAAAACTGCTCCAAATCTTAGAAGCTTAACTGTTTTATTTGCTAACAGTTCTGTCAACTAGGCTTGGCCTCAGTCAGTGGTGGTTCTGCTGCTCTTGCTGGTATCACTGGTGTGCTGCGTTCAGTGGGAGGGGGAGCTGGGAGCCACTTCTCCCTCCCCCTCTGCACGTGGCCTCTCTACATGGTCTTTCCATGCCACCTCTCCTGCTGGACGCAGTGGTCTAAGTTTCCCAGGAACACAAAAGCAGAAGCCGTCACATCTTTTTAAGGTTTAGGTCCAGAACTGGCCTGGTATCACTTTTGCCACGTCTGTTGCTTAAATCAAGTCACCTGGCTTAGCCCCGGTTCAAAAGGAGGGGGCTACATAAGGGCATGAACACAGGCAAGGCTCACTGGGCCCACCAACCTGATACCCTGAATCTACCTCCTATTTTACAACCAATCCATCAACAGGTGCTCTCAGCCCTCCTTTAAAATGTATCTTCAATCCAGCCACTTTTCACCATCATCTCTTACCTGAGTTATTAAGACAGCGTCCTCACTGGCCTCCCTGTCTTCGTTCTCGCCCATTTCCTAGTCGATCTGGCAGGCAGATGGAGTCTGATCACAGTGCTCCTTGCTCAAAACCTGCCAGTACACTCTGCCCAAAGCCCTTACCAGTCCCTGGGATCTCTTCCCTGCCACGTCCCTCACTCACTCTGTTCCAGCCATCTGGCCTCCTTGCTGTTCTTCGAGCATCCCAGGTATCCTCCCATCTCAGAACTGCTACACTTTCCAGATGGATCCACAAGGCTCTGCTCCCCTCCCTCTCGTCTCCTTCAACTCCTTGCTCAACCGTTACCTTCTAAAAGAGTACCCTCCTCACCACCCTCCTGCTGACACTGAATATCCCTTTTCTGCTTTTTCCCCTCTCTGGCACTTACTACTTTCTAATCTACCATATGACTGACTTATTTGTTTGGTTTATGTGTCTCCCTCTGTTTGAAAGTAAACACCCTGAGAACAGAAATTTTTGTGTCATTCATGTTAAACCTCCAGCACCTACAACAGTGCCTGGCACATAGTAGGTCCTCAGTAAATATTTGTTAAATGAATAAATTAAGGTTATTCCTGGCAATGTGGAAGACAGTTCGGAGAAGTGTATTAGTTTTCTTTTTTTTTTTTAAACTGCAATTTTTTTTTTAAGATTTTATTTATTTTTAGAGAGAGGGGAAGGGAGGGAGAAAGAGGGAGAGAAACAGCAATGTATGGTTGCCTCTCACATGGCCCTGACTGGGGACCTGGCCTGCAACCCCGGCATGTGCCCTGACTGGGAATCGAACCAGGACCCTTTGGTTCCCAGCCCGCGCTCAATCCACTGAGCTACACCAGCCAGGGCAGAGAAGTGTATTAGTTTTCTATTGCTGCTGTAACAAATTACCTCAAACCTACCACCTTAAAATAACACAAATTTATTATCTCGTAATTCTGTAAGTCAGAAGTCCTTGGTTTGTTTCTCTGCTTCAGCTCTCACAAGACAAAAATTGAGGTGTTGGCAAGGTGTCATTCCTTTTGTGAGGTGCTAGGGGAGAGTTTGTTTCCAGGTCATTCAGGCTATTGGGAGGATTCAGTACTATGAGATCTTAAGAATGGGATCCCCCCATTTCCTTTCTGGGTGTTGGCTGGAGGGAAGTAAATATAACAAACCTACAAAAATATACTTACTCTCCTTATCTCTGCTTCTTTAATTGACATAAAATAATGGTGTGTTTTTGCATTTGTAACATCTATAGATATAATATGTGTGAAAACAGAAAAAGGGAGAAGAGTAAATAGAGCCATATAGGAGTAACGTTTCTATTTTTTGCAGGAATTGTGTCAGTATATTCTAAGGTTGATAAATTAAGATATAAGTGGTAAGCCCTAAAGTAACCACTAATAACTAAATAGTAAAAAAAAAAATCATTGAAGGAACTAAATTGCACTTAATGCAAAACAAAACAGTAAAGGATGAGTAGAGGAACAAAACAGATAAAAAATAGAACAAAAACATGACACATATAGAAAACAAAATGTTAAATAGCAGATATAAATTTAACTATATTAATAACAACAGATGTTGTATTGGGCAGAATTCTCCCAATAAATAGAACCAGTAGGATGGGTGTGTGTGTGTATATAGATATAGATATGGATATGACTTTTTTATATGGAACTGGCTCACATAATTATGGAACCTAGCAAATCCAAATTTTCAATGTAGGCCAGTAGGTTTGAGACCCAGGAAACCCAATTATGCAATAGTTTGAAGGCCAGCAGCTTGAAGAACCAGGGGAGTCAAGGGTGTATATGAAGTCTAAAGAAAGTCTCCTGGAGAATTTTGTATTATTTGGGATTTCAAATGACTGAATGTCTACCCACATCATGGTGGGCAACCTCCTTCACTCAGTGTTCACTAATTTAAATGCAGGGGAGCACAAATATAAGGGCTTGGTGATGATGAACTCCATTAACTTGACCTTATCTGGGAAGCACTTTATCTGCCCTTCCATTCTAAATGATAGGTTTGCTGGATAGAGTAATCTTGGTTATAGGTCCTTGCCCTTCATGACTTTGAATAGTTTGTTCGAGCCCCTTCTGGTCTGTATGGTTTCTTTTGAGAAATTGGCTGATAGTCTTATGGGACTACTTTGTAGACAACTGTCTCCTTTTGCTGCTTTTAAGATTCTCTCCTTATCTTTAATCTTGACTAATGTAATTATGATGTGTCTTGCTGTGTTTCTTCTTGGATCCAACTTCTTTGGAACTCTCAGAGTGGACTTGCATGTCTAGATCCTTTGCCAGATTGGGGAAGTTCTCCTTCATTATTTTTTCAAATAAGTTTTCAATTTCTTGCTCTTCCTCTTCTCCTTCTGGTACCCCTATGATTCAGAAGTTGGAACATTTAAAGTTGTCCCAGAGATTCCTCATGTTTTTGAATTCTTGTTTTTTCATTCTGTTCTGGTTGAATGTTTTCTCTCTCTCTTTTGTTTCAAATCATTGATCTGAGTCCTGATTTCCTTCCCTTCACTGTTGGTTCCCTGTATATTTTCCTTCATTTCACTTTGTATAGCCTTCATTTCCTCCTTTATTTTGCTACCATACTCAATCATTTCTGTGAGCATCCTGATTACCAGTGATTTGAACTGTGCATCTAATAGGTTGGCTATCTCCTCGTTGCTTAGTTCTTTTTCTGGAACTTTGATCTGTTCTTTCATTTGGGCCATATCTTTTGCCTCAGCACACCTGTTACATAGTAAGGGGTGGGGCCTCAGGCATTTTCCAGGGTGGGGCAATCCACTTCGCTGTGTTGTGCTTGCTCAGCTCTTGTTCCACTTTCATTCACTTCCCTCACTCCCCACAAATGGATTGTGCCCTTTCAGGTCCTGTTTCCCAGGTGTGTGGGTTTGTGTACACTCTAGGATGCTGGGGGCCTCTTCAATGGACTCCACTGTGAGACTGGGAGTTTCTCCTGCTGCTTCAATCCCCAGAGGTTTTCACAGCCAGAGGTATTGAAGCTTCATTTCCCCATGCTGGAACCCTGGGTTTTGCAGTTTGTATCACTTCCCAGTTGTTTCTTCAGGCTTATCTGCATTCGGATGTGGGATATCCTGGTCTGCCAGCTGCCGTCTCCATCCTTCCTACCAGTCTGGATGAATGTTTCTTCTTTAACTTCTTGGTTGTCGAACTTTGTAACAATTGAACTTTGATTTTCTGGCAGTTCTGGTTGTTTTTGTTTTTAAATTGGTTGTTATCCTTCTTTTGGTTGTGTGAGGAAGTGAAGCATATCTACCTATGCCTCCATCTTGGCCAGAACTCCCTATATATAATAGAATGTTATTTGATAATAAAAAGTAATAAATACTGGTAATGTTACAAAATGGATGAACTTCAAAAACATCATGCTGCATGAAAGAAGCCAATCACAAAGGACCACATGTTGTATGATTCTATCTTATTGAAATTTTTAGTATAGGTAAATCTCTAAAGATAGAATGTAGGTTATTGTTTCCCTAGGGCTAGAAGGGATTGGTGAGGGCATAGTTGAGGGGTGATAAAAAGAAGTACCTAAAGTTTTTTAGGATTAGAGAAGACACGCTTAAATTGATTGGGGTGCCAAATGCACAACTCTGTGAATCTGCTAAAAAGCCATTGAATTGTACACTTTAAATGGGTGAATTGTATGGTATGGAAATTATATCTCAATTAGGTTAAAATTAGAAAATAATTTAGGAAAAAGTATTGGAATTGAATATCATGTTCCATCAGATTCTTCACTTTTTCCAGGTGTATATTTCAAGTTTTTACAAACATTTTTTCCATATATTTTAAAATAATGCCACTTAAAAATGTACAAACAAAGGTAGAGTAGGGAAACGCTGTTCTTGCCTCCTCCCATGATCACATCAAAATTAAAACTAAAATGTAGAACAACCGTCATTGAGAACTGCCTAAAGTCTAGCTGAACAAGAACTCCTATAACTGATACACAGGAGATACACAGAAGAAAACATGTTGAGATTGGTACAAGGGTGGAGACTCAAACAAACAACGAACCCTGCACTCCTGGTGTGGCAGTTAAAAAACAAGGCTATATCAGCTTCGGAGTTTCCCCAGGAGTGAGAGATTCCAGCCACACACCGGACTCTTCAGTGCCAAGAAGAGAAGTCCTCATGACTGCTGGCTATGAAAACCAGGCCTCTCTACCAAGACTGGAAGACATTGTAGATCTGCCTAATACACAGACACAAACACAGGGAAGCAGCCAAAATGAGACAAAGAAATATGTCTCAAATGCAAGAACATAACAGACTCAAAAAAAAAAAAAAAAAAAAAAAAAAAAAAAAAAAAAAAAAAAAAAAAAAAAAAAAAAAAAAAAAAAAAAAAAAAAAAAAAAAAAAAAAAAAAAAAAAAAAAAAAAAAAAAAAAAAAAAAAAAAAAAAA
Organism: Micronycteris hirsuta; assembly: GCA_004026765.1. Lineage (NCBI taxonomy): Eukaryota > Metazoa > Chordata > Mammalia > Chiroptera > Phyllostomidae > Micronycteris > Micronycteris hirsuta. The sequence goes on from PVJI01007414.1 coordinate 66,297, forward strand.
AAAAAAAAAAAAAAAAAAAAAAAAAAAAAAAAAAAAAAAAAAAAAAAAAAAAAAAAGAACTAAACAAAATGGTGACTAGCAATCTACCAGTTGCAGAGTTTAAAACACTAGGTATAAGGATGCTTAATGAACTTAGGGGAAGAATAGGTAATCTCAGTGAGAACGTCAATAAAGAAGTAAGAAACATAAAAATGGAGATAGAAAGCATAAAAAAGAACCATCCAAAAATGAACACTATAATAAATAAAATGAAAAATAGAGTAACAGAAGAGGAGATCAAGTAGAAAATTAAATCAGCAATTTGGAAGAAAAGGTAGCAAAAAACACCAAATCATAACAGCAAGAGAAAAAAGTTTTTAAATGAGGATAGTTTAAGAGGCCTCTGGGACAACATCAACCATACCAATATTTGCACCATAGGGGTGCCAGCAGGAAAAGAGAGAGCAAGAAATTGTAAATCTATTTGAGGAAATACTGATGGAAAACTTTCCTAACCTGGCAAAGGAAATAGACATACAAATCCAGGAAGCACAGAGTCCCAAACAAGATGAACCCAAAGAGGCCCACACTATGACACGTTGTCATTAAAATGCCAAAGGTTAGAAACAAAGAAAGAATCTTAAAAGAAGCAGTGACCTACTGAGATACTCCTGTAAGGCTGCCAACTGATTTCTCAACAGAATCTTTGAAGGCCAGAAGAGATGGGCGTAAAATATTCAAACTCATGAAAAGCAAGGGCCTACAGGCCTGGCTGGTGTAGCTCAGTGGATTGAGTGTGGGCTGTGAACCAAGGGGTCGCCGGTTTGAGTCCCAGTCAGGGCACATGCCTGGGTTGTCTGCCAGGTCCCCAGTAGGGTCCACATGAGAGTCAGCCACACATTGGTATTTCTCTCCCTAACTTTCTCCTTCTCTTCCACTCTCTCTAAAAATAAGCCTTAAAAAAAAAAAAAAAAAAAAGCAAGGGCCTACCATCAAGATTACTCTAACCCATCAAGCTCTCATTTAGAATCAAAGGACAGATAAAGAGCTTCCTAGACAAGATAAATGAGTTCATAAGCATCAAATCAGTATTATAAGAAATGTTAAAGGAGCTTCTTTAAGAAGAAAGAAAAGATTAAAATACGAATAATAAAATGACAGTAACTATTATACCTATCAACAATTACTTTAAATGGATTAAGTGATCTGATTAAAAGATATAGGGGTGGCTGAATGGATAAGAAAACAAGACCCATATATATGTGGTCTAGAAGAGACCTACTTTAGATCAAAAGACAGACTGAAAGTAAAGGGCTGGAAAAAATATGTTTTGTGCAAATGGAAACAGATAAAAGTTGGGCTAACAATACTTATATCAGACAAAATTGACTTTAAAACAAAGACTAGAACAAGAGACAAGGACCAAGCAAATCCACTTCTGGGTATATATCCAAAACAAAAACACTAATTTGAAAAGAGATTTGCATCTCCATATTCATTGCAATATTATTTACAATAGTCAAGGTATGGAAGCAATCTAAGTGCCCACTGACAGACGAATGGATAAAGAAGTTGTGGTACCTATATACAATGGAGTATGACTCAGCCATAAAAACGATTAAAATTTTGCCATTTGCAACAACATGGATGGACCTAGATAGTATTATGCTAAGTGAAATAAGTCAGGCAGGGAAAGAAAATTACCATATAATTTCACTTACATGTGTAATCTAAAAAACAAAATAAGTGAACAAATAAAACAGAAACAAACTCAGAGACACAGAAAGGAGTTTGATGGTTGGCAGATGAGAATGGGGTTGGGGAAATGGATGAAAAGGGGAAGAGATTAAGATGTGCAAATTGCCAATTATAAAAACAGTCACTGGGATGTAAAGCATAGCATACGAAATATAGTAAATAATACCGTAATAACTATGTAAGATACCAGATGAGTACTATACTTACTGGGACGATCGCTTTGTAAGTTGTATGAATGTCTAATTTCTATGTTGTATACCTGAAACTAATATAATATTTATGTCAACTGTAATTAAAAAATAAAAAATTAAATGTGCAAACATAAAACTAGCTGTAAACTTGCTTTTACACAATCACAAATCCAAGTAGATTTCTAAGTGAATGCAACAAAATCTAAAACCAATAAAGTTCATGTTAACAATGATATAGTATAATATACCATATTATATTGTTTTGGGTTATTGCTTTACCTAAAGCATTATTAGATTTCATTTTGGTTATTGTGTTTTTCACTTTAAAATTTCCATGTGGTTTTTCTTTTTATCTTAATGCTTATTTTTGCCGAGACTTTCTATCTTTCATTCATTTCAAGCATGTTTGTAATTGCTTATAGGAGCGTTTTCATAATGGCTGATTTAAAATCTTTGTCAGATAATCCTAACATTTGTTGATTGTCTTGTCATTCAGGTTAAGACCATCCTGGTTCTTAATATAAGTGACATTTGATTAAAACCTAGATGTGCTGGGGACTATGTTATAAGCCTCCAGATCTTATTTAATCTTGCTTTAGCAGGCCTCCTCAGACACTGCTCAGACGGGAGAAGGGGGCTACTCCCTTGTTACTTGCCAGACCAAGTGGAAAAGTCCAGGTTCTCCAATCAGCTGCATTGCTACCCATAGGGGTGCAGTTCCCCATTACCACTCAGTAGAGGTGGAAATTCAGGCTCCCACAAGGCCCTTCCTGACACCGAGCCAGCTGGGAGGGGAGGAGCTCTTAATTCCCTGGAGGAGATGAGAGAGTAGTCTCCACTCAGCCTCCTCTGACACCACTCTGCAGAGGGAACATTGGGATGCCTCTGACAGCCTGCTGAGGACGGAGGTCTACACTCTTCCCAGAACTTCACTGGAGCAGGTATTGGGCTGGAATAGAACATTTATTGTCTGAAAATTTTCTGTTCTGCTAATCTGTTAGCCTGAAAGAGCAGAGTTTTCTTGGGGCTCTTTGTTTCTGTGTCCACTGGCATTTCTGGGTTACTGGCTTCTCCAGCATCCAGTCTGGGTTCTATGAAGCAAAATGAATGCTCAGGGAACTCATATCCATGCTGTTCCTCATGACCCAAGGTCCCCAACTGTTCTGTCCTTTTCCAATATACATTGTTCATCCAAATCACCTTCCCAGATTTTCTTATGTTTGTTTTATAAATAATATAAGGCCCATGTTTTCAGCTGTACTTAGTGGAAGGAATATGGGAAAGTACCTCCATCTTTCTGGAAGCAGACGTCCTGATTTTTATTATTAGAAACATTTATTTGGAAACTGACTATCTCCAGACTTGATTCTCTCCATTTTGAGCTTGATAGCCATCATCTCGGTAAGTGATTTTCAACATTTTTCATCTCATGGCACACATATACTAAGTACTAAAACTCCGTGGCACACAAAAAAATACAGGTTTTGCCAATCTGATTTAAAAAATAGGTTTAATTTTAACTTATTCACACTGGACAGCTTTTGTTGTGTTGGATGTTGTTATTTTTTTATTTGACAATCTAAGAAAAAAGAGATCGGTACCCCTGACTAAATAGTCAGGTTTTGCATGTTTTAAAAATTCTTGCAACACACTGGTTGAAAATCACTTATCTAGGTTATTGACATATTGGCATGGCACTTCATTTTGGATATACAAACTTGTTTTTAACTATCTATCCATTATTTTTGTAGCCAATCCACTAAATAGGCACCCTAAGAAATGGTGAGACAGCCATGTTATAAAAAGTTTCCAGCTGAGAGTTGACTACTACATTCACTGCTGACAAAGGCTGTGCACACACAGACCGGCCTGCCTCGGCTCAACCCTGGACATACAGAAAATACCACATGGGCTATTTTTTTCACTCAGCATAGCTTATTGTTGATCATAACTCAGTTCTCCCACTTTCTCTTTTTCAGATACCTGAAATCCTATTTCATATGAACATTGTTACAACCTCAAGTACAAATGCAAATAAAATAGCCTAGCATGAATTAGTTGCAAGGTAACTCTGAATATGTTTGTATTAATTCATTTTACTTTGTCATCAAAATGAAATTTTTTTAAATTATGAAATTTATTAAATGCATAGGTTCTAGAGACATGTATAGACTCACGGGAGACTACAAACTCCAGTTTGAGAAACTTAGGGCTAGACTATCTCCAGATCTATCTGGTTAAAGATAAGAGATTTTTGCCTTGGCTGGTGTAACTCAGTGGATTGAGCGCAGGCTGCAAACCAAAGGGTCGACAGTTTGATTCCCAGTCAGGGCACATGCCTGGCTTGCGGGCCAGGTCCCCAGTTGGGGCCACATGAGAAGCAACCACACATTGATATTTCTCTCCCTCTCTTTCTCTCTCCCTTCCTTGCTCTCTAAAAATAAATAAATAAAGATAAGAGATTTTTATGTGCCATAAGCTAGCCTGCAGGTGGCTGTTAAATATTGGGGCACATGGGTTGGGGAAGGGAACAGGCAGGCACCATCTGACCGAAAGAGTAATGATAATGGCAGTAGGTTCATTCTTTGTACATCTGCATCATTCACTGACTGTCCTGCTCTGCATCCCAGGACACTACCATTCCAATGGGATCCAGCTGGTTTCCAGCTACCAACACCTGCCTCTCTGTGCCCGAGGGTTCTCCCCAAAACCATAGAAGACTTCTCTGGCTGTGGTAGGCCGGAAGTGCCAGGAAATGAACACTTCTTGAAGCAGCCCTCAACTCATGATTCTCAGGAACTGGTGTATAAATACCTCTACTCTTTCAGCTCTGGAGTGGGATATCTCTGAGGCTTGTGTTTGCATCATTTCCTAGAATTTCCCTTTGGTATTTCCAGTTTCCCACAGTGGTAACTTACTGCTAATGCATTCTTTATTGCCTGGCTTCCCTTCCCCTCTCATTTTGCCACTATCAGTGTTTCCTATACCTCCCAAATAAACTTCTTGCTTACAAATTGTCATCTAAGAGTTTGCTTCTGGGAGAAGCAAATGAGGTATAAACTTTTGCTTATGATCTCTCATGTAACACATGCAACAATTCTGGCAGGTAGGAAGTTACGTTAATCAAGACCTGCAATGGAATGTGAGCCCCATATTCTGTTTTCTTTACTCATGTATCCCAAGAACAGCACCTGGTTCATTATAGATGTTCAATAGGTAACTGATGAATAAAGGAGGAAACTGATGTTCCTGCAAGCAATTTGATGAAACTCCCACTGAGACAGCCAGGACTTGAATGCTGGCATTTTGACTCCAAACACAACACTCTTCCCCCTTACACTCAGGGTCCCGTTCTTAACCCTGTTGTCTCAGATCATGGTTTGCAGAAGAACTTAAAGATGATTTAAATATGCCAATATCATTGGCCAGCTCTAAACCAGAGCGATGTCAGTGTTTTCAGGCTCAGTGGAATCGGGAGCTGTGTGAAAATATTAAAGACATCTATTGCACAAACTGCCAAGTCTGCTTGTTTATATCCCACAGACTTTGGGGTAGGGGTCACATCATTCCCATGGTGGCCATCTGGATCTGTGGGTCCCATGAAATAGAAGCAACTAGCCTTTCTCAGCTCTAACACATCCTAGCTTAGCCTTGTTCTAGTGATGTTCTCCTCATCAGCAGTGTGAACCTCTAGAAGTCACTTTACTTGAAGGAATCTCATTCTTTAACATTCTAACTTGGACTTTAAAAAAATTATTTCCTTTAAGGATTCTAATGAGTTCTTTAATAAATGGACACTTACAGATCAAACTCTACTCAGCAATGTGAGTAAAGAAATATCTATGGCAGCTAGCTATCAGATTAGATGCTAACTCATTAATCAATTTTTACTTAAGTCGTGCATCTTCCCCCAAATGAATGGTTAGTCTGTGAAGCCATTTTGATTCCCAAGCACTGCGTTCCCTAAACTCCTTAAAGTCGTCAAGCACGTTAAAGGATATCCAATTTCATTGGTCTAAGCTGAATGATCGCAATTCATCAAGGCATGAAAAGTCTGTCCAGTCTTGTGGAATATCATTAAATGGTTCAAGGACGTTTCTAATCTTAATGATGGCCAAGGGGGAGCAACTATTATGATGATGAATGGGAATGAATATCTGGAGAAAGTTCAAGGCATGTTATACTTACAAAGACTAATACACATTGTTTATCTAAATCATCCAACTGATTAAAGAAACACACAAAGCCCAAGACAGTTAAAAGCAGAGAACCAAATAGGGTTTGACCTACCCTGGTATATTTATCGCTGACCATGTCATGCGTGTAAAATGTATTGCTCCACCAAGATGCTGTGTATATAAATCGGGAGGGTCTTTTGAGGCTGATGTTGAGTAATATAGGCTGTCCAGTTTATTGCCTAGCTAAATATTTATATAAAATGAGTTCACTGATGGTGGGGAAGCCTCCATAAAAGGAGTCTTTCAATGTTACTAACTGATTAGCTACAATGCCCAAGGCTTAGTAAGAGCTGGATGGTGGTAACTTTGGTACTTCTGCTTCTAAAACTAATTTCTGAGCTTCTCAATGTTCTTAATCTCTGACCTGAGTTAGACTTGTGTGTGTGTGTGTGTGTATAGCCAAGTAAGGCAATACCCACTTGGTACAAAGAGCAGTGCAGAGTCTGTCAGGAAAGGACAAATACTTCTTGGTACACACCTAGAAGAATGCTCTTCAGAGCCATCTCTTGTTGGGAGAAAATGCCTTTAAATGTGCACTGTTTTTAGCACAAGGCAGTCAATGCTGGATTAAATGGCAGTCTTTTCATATCATAAAGGTCAGGAATAAATCTCTTGTTTTTGGCAAATCTTTCCTTGGGCAGGAGGAGGAAAAATCGAACGCATTGGTGGTGAGGAGGATGTTGGGCCATGGTCCAAAGACTTAATCATAGTAAATATCTTTTAAATAGGTCTGGGAATGGTAGGTTGTTGGGCTGAACTACTGCAGCCATTGCTTACAGGATTGTTTAAAGATGTGTAAGAGTAGTAGAAGACTTAGAATTAAAGTCTTTCTTCACTTGGATTCTGAGACACTTTATGCTTCTGATTTTCCTTATTCCTTCCTAGTTTCTCCTTTTCAGTATCCTTTCATGGTTTCTTTTCTTTAACTGACCTCTGAACTTTGACGGTCTCAAGGCATGGTTCTTGGCCCTATTATCTCCATAGATGATCTTACTGAGTCTGATGGTTTTAAATATCATGCCTCCAAAATCTCCAACCTGAACTTCTCCTGAACTCTGACTACTAGCTTGACATCTCCACTGTGACACCTAATAAAGCATTTTCGTAATATGTCCAACACAGAACCCTTAGTTTCTATGTCCTCATCCTCTGATCTTAGCCTGTGCCACCTCCCCAGAATTCACCATTTCTATTGATACTGTTCTCATTTATTCAGTTACTTCTGTAAAAAATCTAGAAGTTGTGTTTGAGTCCTCTCTTTTTCTCACCTCCGTAAAATATATCCTCAACCCCAGCATGAGGAGCAAGCTGGCTTAGAAAGATGCATTGCAATTTGTTAATTTGGGAGCTGCAGTAGGTAGGACATCTGATGAATAGAAAACTACTCCTGGGTCACTTCAGGGTTTGTTTGTTTGTTTGTTTTCCAGTATTCCAGTGGAGATATCAAATTGGGCCACCTCAGGGGTCAGACAGGTAAACTGCAAATCCTGGGCCTTTGTTTTCAAAATTGAGTGTTTCAATCCAGCTTTCCTAGGCCCATAGACAGGAGCACAGTGCAAGATGCTGTACAACACGTGAACCTTTGCTTTCTGACAATCTGTGGTCACTGCAGGTTTGCAAGACCTCAGGAGAACTGACAAGACCAAACCAGTCTCTGCCCCTCTCCCAAGGGCCGGGGCACCATTTGTCTCATTCTCTTGCCATCTTTCCTTCCCTGAAGAGCTGCGTTCCCTTTCTCACCTTATTTCACTCCTCAACTCCGGGCTATTGAGAAGACATGGCCTGTCCTCCCCAAGCACCTAGTTTACCACTTTTATATTTCTTACTTCATTTTTCATAATCAAACACTTTATAATAAAAAGTGGAATTCACCATTTCCATTTAATGATGATAAAAAAACTTATTATTGCAACTATAAAAGTAATGTTTTGGTATACCACAAAGTTTTTTAAATTTTTTATTTATTGATTTCAGAAGGAGGGAGAAGACGAGAGAGAGAAAAGTCAATTTGTTGTTCCACTTATTTGTGCATTTATTGGTTCATTCTTGTACGTGCCCTGACCGGGGATCAAACCCACAACCTTGGTATATCAGGATACCACTCTAAGCAACTGAGCTACCTGGCTAGGATGACATACTACACAAAGTTTTAAAAATACAGACAAGGAAGAAAATCAAATTCCCTTAGAATGTCATCACTGAGAAATAACCACAACAGTTAACATTTGTAAATGTTTTCCTACCATGTTTTTTTAGTGCATTTATAGTTGGAAGAAAAAAATTGTTTCAAATCTTACTTGGAACTGAACCGTTTTGTGTTGTTTCACACCAGTGTCCTCATAAGAAGCAATTGGCTTTCCTGATAAATTTCATAAGCAAATTTCTGATGGATTCAGAGGGGCTGGAGACCATGTTTGAGAAACCAGTTCTTTAATCCTCCCAGTTGATTCTCAGCTGACTCCCAGTAAAGGTTGTAAAAGATCTTTAAATAGACTTTTTTTTTTGTTTTTTGTTTTATATTTAGTCTAACAATGATTCCCTAACCTTTCTTTTCCCATAGAATGTCCCTGCTGAGAGGAAGCCCGTGGATTAGCTGCAACTCTGCACCCTGTAGCAAGGTTGTCACGAAACTCTGGCATGTGCTCTTAACCAAGTCATCGGAAACAGTGTGTTTTTTAAAAGCTACCATTAATGAGAACTTGTGGTTTTGTAATAAGAATAAATTACTTTAGTGCCAATCATGTATTCTCTAAATCCTCTGCCTCAAAAATTGGGATGTCCTTTTCATGGGGCATAACCTCCCATGGGCCCTGTTTTGAGAGCTCATGGGAAATGTTTAGTGGAAATGATGTTGGCAGCACATACCCTGAGAACCAGCACCCTGCTGTGTTATACTATTATCTCAGGGAAAGAGCTGAATACTTGTTGCTAGGCCAGTAAGTAGAGGTACTAATGGGTGTTAGTCATAGCATCACCACAGGCACCATGACCGAATAAATGGAATGGGATTAAGGTATTACTAGGTATAAAGTGCTTTGGCGTGTACTACGAGTTATGTAGTTTAATCCTTACAATGAGCATTTGGGGTAGAAACCATCATTCTTTCTAGTTTTCTTAGTTTCTAAAAAGAGAAACTAAGGTACAGAGAGATTTCACTTTCCTCAGAGTGAAATCGATAGTGGCAGAGCCAGAATTTGAATTAAGCTACTTGAGCTCTAGGGTCCCCAACCCTCTCCTGACGCAGCACCGTCGAGATCAACATCAAGAGACCTCCATTCTTGTTCTGCTTTCATTCTGCTCTTGACCAGCGGCAGGCCTTTAGTGTGATTTTCTTCTATTAATCCCACAAATATGTGTTGAGTACCTATGCAAGAGATAGTTTCCAAAGATGGATACCATCAGTTCTTGCCCTCTCTGTATGCATATGCCATTTTCGTTTCTCCCTTTGAATCTTGACTGTTCTGTCACTGCTTTGATCAATAGAATGCAGCAGGAGTAAAGTTATGGTCATTTCTTTCTCTTTCTTTCTTTCTTTTCTTCTTTCTTTCTTTCTTTCTTTTTCTTTTTTCATTTATTTTTAGAGTGAGGGGAAGGGAGGGAGAAAGAGTGGGGGAATAACATTGACATAAGAGAGAAATATCAATTGGTTGCCTCTCATATGCTCCCCAACCGGGGACCAAACCTGAAACCTAGGCATATGCTCTGATTCAGAATCAAACTAGCAACCTTTCACTGTGTGGGACAATGCCCAACCCACTGAGCCACACGAGCCAGGGCCGTTATGGGACCTCTGAGCTCAGGTTTAAGAGGATTGGAAGCTTCTGTTTTCTTCCTCTTGGAACATTCTTTTTGAAAACCTGCAGTCACGCTGTGAGCAGGCATGGACAGCCACGCAGAGAAGCCCATGTGAAGATAGCCTCCGTAGGCTAATGGCCAGCAATCTGCACCAACTGCTAGCTGTGTAAACAAGGCCATTTTGGACCTTCCCATTGTCTCAGCCATTGCCATGGGAAACAGAACTAAATGGTGAACCAGCAAAATATGAACAGTAATATAATGCTTAAACAACTAAGTTTGGGGTGGTTAGTTTTGCAGCAAATGATAACTGAAACAACCTACTATGTGCATTCAACACCTCATCTTTAAAATATGGACAGTAAGCCCTGGCTGGTGTAGCTCAGTGGACTGAGCGCGGGCTGGGAACCAAAGGGTCCCAGTTCGATTCCCAGTCAGGGCACATGCCTAGGTTGCAGGCCAGGTCCCCAATGAGGGCCATGTGAGAGGCAACCATACATTGCTGTTTCTCTCCCTCTCTGTCTCCATCCCTTCCCCTCTCTCTTAAAAAAAAAAAAAAAAAAAAATTAAAATATGGACAGTAAGACCACCTCACTGATCTTTCAGGAATGCTGATGAAGTAGAAAGTTCTAAGTATTATTGGTACCAAGACAGCATGGAAATTTTAGCCCAATGCTCAAATATGTATTTTTAATTACAACCAAAGAAAGCTAGGGAAAAATACTTTAACATTTTTATTTCTCTCTTGGCTCATACCAGAAGTCCTAATTATACTTAGGAACAGTCCTGGGTTGTTGTTGTTGTTATTATTTTATTAAAGTTGAAGACAAAAACTTAAGACAGTTATCCATGAACCTAACTTAAACTCACAGAGAAGCTACCTAGGAATGGCTATAAACTAAATGGTAACTTGGCTTTGAAGAAATATTTACTTCAGCATTCACTTACGTTGAAGAGATAATGGCTGTTGATCTTAAAATATTACAAATCATTACTTCCTCACCACCAGTCTTTTTTTGATCATCAGGGAAAAGTAAGTTGTAATAAACTAGGCAACAAGTCTGTTTGAAAATACGCAACTGTGTGCCTGGAGTCTCCTTCTTTCAAAGGCTGTACACAGACTTCTTCAGTGTCTCCCAGTTATCCCGCCTCTCATGGCCAGCTCCATCACTGCCTTTCTCACCATTTGGGCTGATTGTATTGAGATTTCTATCCTCCAGCCCCCCACTACCCCTAATGTACATGCTCGCCCACCCCATGCCTTTCTGCTCTGACAGGGTTCAAGTACAAAGCTTCTGAACCCTCAGCTGGATGTTGGAATCTGAAAGTCCTTTCTCTCATGTATAAAATGGGGACAATAACATTTGCCTCATGAGGTTGTTAGGAATTATTACTGTAGTTGACTTTGGAGGAGAGTTTAGCAGTCTCATGTGGAAACACAATTCTTCTATCCTTATTTCGTTAAAGAAATAGTCAATGTCATCTAGGTAAAATTTGCTTTGATAAAATATACCCATTTTAAGTGTACAGTTCAAAGAATTTTGACAAACACATACATGTGTCTACCATGTAAAATATGCATACCGCTCCAAACAGTTCCCTCCTGCCCCTGTGAAGGCAGTCCCCTTCTAGGTTTGCTTCTATTTAACCACTGATGTAGATTCTGTCACTATAGATGAGTTTTGCCTTTTGTAGAATTTCATATCAATGAAATCATGTAGTATATACTCACTTATGTCTGGCTTTTTAAATGTGTTAGAGAGAGGCATCCATGTTGTTGCATGTAGCAGTAGCTAATCCACTTTCTCTGTTGTATAGTATTGCATAAATGAAGATACCGCCATTCATTTTATCTATTCTACTGTTGCTGAGTACTGGGTTGTTTTCAGCTTGGGGCTATTAAAAATAGTGCTGCTAAGAATGTTCATGTCTAAGTCTTTGTGTGGATATACATTTTTATTTCTCTTGGGTAAATATCTAGAAGTGATAATTCTGGGTTATATTGTGGCAGTGATTTCCACACGTGTGTAAACACACAGTCCTGAGAATCAACACGTTTTGAGCACAGCTCCGTGTGACTCCTGTGTGAGCAAGTGTGGATCATGTCTGTGGGATGGGAATTAATTTGGCAAAGGTGTATCTTAAAAAATTCTGGCTTGCTGATCTCTTTCACCTGGTCCTGTCTGCCACCAGACCTGAATCAACATCCCAATGCCTTGCTATGAGTAATCCTACCTGTTCTGCTTAATC
>PVJI01007415.1:0-78381 GCA_004026765.1 Micronycteris hirsuta
ACTTTCTTCCTTTTGTTTCTTTTTTAAAGAGAAAGCAATAGAAAGTCCCATCCCCACCCGACACAAATTATAAAATCCATGAACGTGACCAAAGGAGCTATAAAACTATGAAAAGACAAGGTCCAATTGCTATAGGGCAGACACAGTAAGGTCCTTACCTGATGTGGCCAATCAGTTCAATAAGCTTGTGACTGAAAAAGTAAGCCGTCAGCTCAGACACATGACTCAGGACTGAACACACTCCAAAAAGGGTCGTGGTCCCATTCAGATCCTCCAAATGCCAGTAGAGGAAAGTGAACACAAAGCCGTATCCAAAACCCATAAACCATGCCACGAACAAGACCGAGCCATACTGCACACTGCAGAGCAGTCTGATTAAGTCCCAAAAGCTGAAGGTCTGTGAGTGGCCTGTCGTGGTTGGTGTCTCCTCAGAAGACTCTGTGGGGCTGTTCCTCTCCACCTGAGGGATTTCCACCTCTTTTCCTTTGTTCTCATTATTTTTGAAGTGGTTGTAGCGGAAGCGGAACTGAGTAGCAACAATCAAAGCCATGGTCATGAGAACTCCGAAGACAATGAAGACAATCTGGTAGTTCCGGTACTCGGGGGGCTTACACCCCTTTCCATCAATGAGCACTTCTATGTGGGTGTAGTCGATCCCAATGCCCACGGACAGCATGGCCAGGCCCCAGCCCAGGGAGCCCCACATGCGCTGCAGTCCATAGCGGTCTCTATGTTTCCCCAGGTACTGGAGTGTTACTGTGTCCACAATGGTAACAGAAGAGGCACTGAAAAATTCTCCTATTATGACAACCACCAAGATCACCAAGAATATAGCTTCTACTTCTTGTTGATCATAAACAAGCGTGACTTGGTCAGAAGGTAAAGATTTGGTGGTAGCAACAATAGCAGTGGTTGTCTCCCTGGTTACATTTCCTGGGGGGGCAGGGGTTCCTGTGCTTGGGTTCAAGGTCAGGTCCTTAATATGGTCTGTAATTTCATCTGTCTGAGGCTCCACAGTGGGTGCACTTGTCTTGTTTGGCGCTGGTTCTGTGATGTTGAGCTCTGTTTCAAACATCACTGGCCCGTTGGAAAGAAGCAGGCTTCTTTTCTCACGCATTCTTGGTGATGTGATAATGGAAGAATTTGTTGGCAGAATGGTTAGCAGGTGACTTGAATTGGTGGGGTGAGCAGTTGGGGGAATCTTTGGTACACATCTCAAGGTAGCAGGTTTGACAAATCCGATGCCCAGGTTGAATAAAACCCAACATAAAAGAGAAAAGAGGAGAACAATTTTGCCTTTTTTAAAGCGATCTGCAACTACACCCCAAAATGGGGCACTGCAGAATTCAATGAAGTATCGAATACCTACTAGCAATCCACTCTGGCTTGGTGACATTCCCAGCTGTTTATAATATACAGGCAAAAGTGGGTAAAGAGAGCCATATGCAGAATAAAAGAAAAAATAAAAGACTTTGGAAATTAGAAGATCATTGTTTATTTTAACACAATGTTTCTCTATCCAGTCTATTTCCTCCTCAGGAATAGCAGCTGTTTCTGTGGAGGAGGGTGTTTCATTTGAAGGTGGTTCTGGTTCCCTGGAAATCCCATTAAAAGGATCAGCGAGCACGTATTTTCTCTTCTGTTCTTCCTCATCGTCAGTTAAGATGGCAACTTTATCATCTGTCGCCATGGCTGGTCACCACCATCAGAAAGTATGACCTTCAAAATTTTTATTTTTGCTCTGTAAATTAAAATGTAAAAGATGGGTTAGTAATGAAATTGACAACATTTAAACATAAAGCTTCATCTTGCAGGAAACGGGAGTTTCAAACTACAGCTGAAAAATAATAATTGTGAGAGTGAATCCTCACCATTTATTACTTGCAGCCATATAATACTGATTTTTTTTTTAAAAAAAGCTTTCAGAATAGCAATATTCTTTGTGGCCACTGACTGACTGATTACATCTTCCAATGGCAGGTTTATAGCTCAGGTTCATTCTCAATCTTTTCACTGATTCCTGCAGAAAATGTCCAAATGATAGGGCTTATGTCTAAACCCAATGTAGAAAACTGAAAATAAATAGTATTTATAGTTTCTTGGTTTTATTGTTCAAACATATCCACTGAACTATGAAGTCTAGAATTTTTAGAAAACCAAGGCAGCTAAAACCATTCCATTTCTAGAGAAATACAGAAAGCTCTTAACTACAACCACAAATGCAATGAGAAGCAGGGAGCCAATTTCACATTTGCCCCAGGACTTGGTTGCTATAGCCACAACAAGGACATCCTGGTAAGTCATGTATATAACATGAGTACCTGGAGCCTTCAGGTACTCATGTTATATACATTTCTCCAGAAGTGCTTTTATGGATCGTGGTTTAAAAAAATGAAAATCGAAGACCATGAAGAAATCTTGAAAGCACTGAAACAGGAATTATAAACTCACCATACCAACAGGGGTAAACCAATTCCAGCAATCACAACTGCTTATCAGAAACCACGGACACCACTGACTTCAGTTAACATAAGGCGTAGGTAAACACGGCTTGCCTCCTCACACAATCACACCAAAAATTACAACTAAACTACAAAACAAATATCACTCAGAACCATCAGATAATTGAGCTGTATGGAAGTCCAACAACCAAGGAATTAGAGAAGTTATATTCATTCAGACGGGTAGGAGGGGCAGAGACATGGAGGCACAGAATAGGCTGTTCCCACACCCATGTGTAGCGAATAACTGTTGGGAGGGATATCTCAGGAGCAAGGGATTCCAGCCTAACACAAGCCCAACCAGCCCAGGGTTCCAGTGCTAGGAAGATAAGTCCTCATAACTTCTAGAAACTACTGTGGGTTGGGTGGCAGAAGAAACCGCAGTTTCTCAAGCATCTCCTCTTAAAGGGCCTGCAAAGGGCTTAGGATTTACCCAGACTTACTCCTTTGGGGGTCTAGCACTAGGGCAGGAACTTGAAGGGCACCAATTGTGTATGGGGAGGAACTGAAGTATCTGGCATCAGGACAAGTGCTGGAAGATAGTTTCCTCCAGGACAAGACTCCATAGGCCAGGCAGCAGCCATTGTTCTTTTTCTGAGCCCTCCCTGACACAGTGCCGTAGAGCAGTCTCCATATCTGAGATTCCATCAGCTTGGTTTACACAGGTTTCCCTGCCCTGGTGATTACTTAAGCCTCTGCCTGATCTAACTTACAGGCTCACCCAAGCAATTAACAGGGGCTTTTCTACATTAGGCCACACTACTAGGACAGGGCGTCAAAGCCACTCTACCTAATGCATAGAAACAAACATAGGGAGGCTGCCAAAATAAGGAGACAAAGAAATATGGCCCAAATGAAAGAACAGAACAAAAATCCAGAAAAAGGACTAAACAAAATGGAGATAAGCAATCTATCAGATGCAGAGTTCAAAATACTGGTTATTAGGATGCTTAAGGAACTCAACAGGTACTTACTTAAACAGCATAAAAATGATCCCATCAGAAATGAAGTTTATACTAAGTGAAATAAAGAAAAATATACAGGGAATCAACAGTGAAGTGGATGAAGCCAAGAATTAAATCAATGATTTGGAATATAAGGAAGAAAAAACATTCAATTAGAACAAGAAAAAGAAAAAAGAATCCAAAAAAATGAGAATAGGGTAAGAAGCCTCTGGGACAACTTCAAATGCACCAACATTTGGATCAAAGGAGTACCATAAAAAGAGAAGAGAAAGAGCAAGAAATTGAAAATATATTGGAAAAAATAATGAAAGGAAACTTTCCTAATTTGGTGAAGGAAATAGACATACAAGTGCAGGAAGCATACACAGTCCCAAACAAGATGGATGCACAAAGAGGCCCACACCAAGACACATTATAATTAAAATGTCAAAGGTTAAATATAAGGAGAGAATCTTAAAAGCAGCAAGAGAACAGCAGAGAGTTACATACAAAGGAGTTCCCATAAGACTGTCAGCTGATTTCTCAAAAGAAACTTTGCAGGCTAGAAGGGACTGGCAAGAAGTATATAAAGTGATGAAAAGCAAGGACCTACAACCTAGATTACTTTATCCAGCAAAGCTATAATTTAGAATTAAAGGACAGATAAAGCGCTTCCCAGACAAGGTAAAGCTAAAGGAGTTCATCATCATCAAGCCATTATTATATGAAATGTCAAAAGCACTTATATGAGAAAAAGAAGATCAAGACTATGAACATTAAAAGGTAATAAATTCACAGCTATCAACGATTGAATATAAAAAAAAAACTAAGCAAAAAAGAAGAAAGTAAACAGAGTCATAGATATGGAGATCATTTGGATGGTTACCAGCTGGGAGGGAGAAGGGGGAGAATGGAGGAAAAGGTATAGGGATTATGAAGTATAAATTGGTAGTTATAGAATATGAAGGGGATTGTTAAAAACAGCATAAGAAATGTAGAAGCCAAAGAACTTACATGCATGACCCATGGACATAAACTAAACAGAGGGTGGGGGGATTGCCGGAAGGAATGGGAAATGCTGGGTGGAGGGGGACAAAGAGGAAAAAAATGGGACAATTCTAATAGCATAATCAATAAAATATATTTTTACAAAAGGAAATCCTGGACACCAGAAGGAAGGGGCAGAACTGGTCAACCCAGAATCCTATATTCAGAAAAAAAGACAGCCCAACAACCAGAAAACTACAGAACAATACCCCTTATAAATATAGATTCAAAACTCCCTAGCAAAATATTAGAAAGAATATTTAGTAATATGTAAAAAGAATTGTACACTATGACCAAGTTGGATGTATTCCAAGTTGCAATATTTGAAAATGAATGTAGTCTATCATATTAAAATGCTGAAAAGAAAAAAATATGATCCTATCAACCAATGGCTAAAAAGAATTTGACAAAATTAAACATTCATGAAAAGTGTCAAACAGGAAGAGAGGGGAACATCACCTTGATGAAAATCACCTACAAAAATCTGCAAATACCATTACATGTAATGGTAAAAGACTAAACGTGTTGAATGCTTTTTCTCTTTATAAGAGAAGAAGGCAAGACTACCTATTCTCACCACTTTTCTGCTTTGTACCTGGATGCTCATAGTACTGGAAGTTCTAGTCAGTGCTATAAGGAAAGAAGAGGAAACAAAAGTCATGCAGATCCAAAAGAAGATATAAACTGTCTTTATTGGAAATGACTATGTAGGAAATCCCAAGAAATCTCCAAAATCTAAAGTCAATAAGTGAATTCAACAAGTTCACAGGATACAAGATTAACATACAGAAGAATCAATTGTGTTTAAATATGAACATGTGGACATCAAAATTTAAAATAGAATACCACTTACAATTGCTAAAAGAATTTGTTATAAATTAACAAAACGTACAGGACTGTATGCTGAAAACTATAACATGCTGACAAATCAAAGGTCTAAACAAATGGAGAGACATATCATGTTCATGAATTGGAACAATCAACACAGTAAAAGGTTTTATTACATGATATGTTTACTTTGTAAAAAGTCACTGAACTATATTATTCTTCAACAAAAAAATGATATTAAGAACTTTGAATATGAAGAAGAAAAAAAGAACAGATGAAAGTATGAGAGAAAAGATAAGACAACTATAGGATCACCGAGAAAGTTAAGTATCTAAAATATAAGAACTCCAAGAAGAGAAAATGAAGAGAAAGAAATTTTTTTTAATTCAAAAAAATTTTGCAGAACTGAAAGAGAGATGTGTGCCTAAAATGATCCACCAAGTCCCCAATACAATGGACAAAAATGACCCAAACCAAAGCACGTCGTCAGAACTTCAGAACACTGAGACAAACAGATGACCTTACAAATTAAGAATTAGGAACCAGAATGGCTTCAGATTTCTCAGCAGTAACACTGGAAGCTATACCCAGGTAAATAATCATTCAAGTTTATGGTGAAATAAAGCCATTTAACATATGCAATTTCTCAAAAAATTTACCTCTCCTATAGCCTTTCTCAGGTTGTGCTCCACCAAATACAAGAATAAACGGAGAGAGTAAGACATGGGATGTAGGAAATAAAAGATCTGATGTGGGAGCAAGGCAAAGGGAATATGGGCACAATGGTGACTGGAGGTGCCAGGATGACAGCAGCACACCAGACACAAGGGGCAACCAGCCCAGCTGGGACAGGTCTGAAGGCTCCCGGAGACTGTGTCAGCAAAATGACACTGGCAGAATACCAATATATCTGAGCAGCCTAAGGAGAAATTTAGACAATTGGTGAAGAGTTTGGAGATGAATTAGTGATAAATACAGAGAAAGTTAATTAAATAAAACACTACGGGAAAACAAAAAATTACACAGGAAAAGAAAAATAATCATAGTTTACTACATGTCTCAACTATGATTACATAGCCATTAATGTAAAAAATGAATACTGAATTAACCAATATTACCATACAGTCACATTGGAAAGATAGGGAAATGAGATGGTTGAATGGGCATGGAGTTGGGGCAGGAAAGAGAGTTAATTTCATGCCTTCCATAATGGGAAGACAAAAGACAATGCCTACATTTAAAAATCAAGACTTAAGAATACAAGCATTTTATTTAAAAACATACAGGTGAATATTAAAATAATTGCCTAAACGGCAGAGAAAGTAGTTGCCTCAGGGAGGGGAAATGAGGAAAGGCATAGAATGTTTTTCTTTCATTTTTAAAAATCTTTGTACATGCATGCTCTGATTTTTTAAAAATCCAAACTAAAAAAGAAATATGCAATTATTTTTTCTTTGTAAAAGATAATAATTAAAAGGCGCCAGTAGGACCCCCTTCTATCACAGACTAAAAATAGTTTTCAGAATTGTACAGAATGAATTCTGACTGCATTAATTCTAATCAGGTGACCTTTAATTAATTATCCTCCCTAAATCAACAGAGACTTTATCAAGTAGGTCAGAGAAGAAGACAAAGTCTTTTTAAAAGGGAACAAGTCCCTGAATTGTCTAGTGATGATGAAGAACCAATGTCCAAATGCTAATTCAAAGCTACAAGATATCTTACATTTTGATGTTGATTTGAGCTCTGATGGGTAACTTTCTCCCAAACCATTATTTTCTGTCGTACTGAAATTACTTATTTATTTATTTATTTATTTATTTTTTTATCCTCACCCAAGGACATTTTTTCTTTGCTTTTAGAGAAAGAGGAAGAGAGAGAAAGAGAGAACATCAGTGGAGAGAGGAGCATTGATTGGTTGCCTCCCACATGCACCAGATTGGGCACTGCACCCACCTGGACTGGATCGCACACACCTGGGCCAACGATTGAACCCACAACCAAGGTATGTGCCCCGACCAGGTATCAAACCTGCAACCCTTTTATTACCGGATGACGCTTCAATCAACTGAGCCACACCAGCCAGGGCTGAAATGATTTGTGATTATCATAAGGTTATGCAAGGTTTCTCTTGTTATGTGAGTCCAGATGTTAAGTAGTTCTTGAAGTATTAACAAATGCAAAATAGTTAAGGAAATTTTCCTGTAATATAGCATTCAGTACCTTTTATATGAATGTCACATTCAATAACTTTAATATGAATTTCAAATATAAAAGTACAAATAAATCTTTCAGTTTCAATTCAGGACGTTAATGTTTAGACTTCATATTTTCAGGTCATATTTTGATTTTGATGAAAAGGAACCAAAATCATCATATTATAAACAAAATGAAGGGTGATTATAGGCATCTGTATAATCATAGGATCAGAGCAAAAAGAAATAAACCAAAAGAACCTTTGTATTTGAATCAAGTTAAAATATGTACCAAAGTAGGGCATGCTTTGGCTGACCTCGCTTACATTTAATTTGCCATAGGATTGACAGAACAAATATAAAAAGCAGTAAAAATATTTATATGCTGGATGAAGTACTTAACCTGTTTACAAATCAAAGGGAAGTTTTGTTTATTAAGTACTCCACCAACATGAACCCAAAGGTAACATTTTGTTTTAAACTTGAGTTTTAAAGATTTTTTAAAAGAAATTTTTAAAGAAGAGAAATGATATTTCAAATTATACACAGAATTAAACTTATGCATTTCTCTGGGAACTCTCTATTGTAGGTTTGCAGTTAATCCTGATTGGATAAGGAGGGCTTTTGTTTTTTAGAAAAGCTGAAAGGTTTTCTCACCTAGGACTCTCTAATGATAGTAATCAACACCATTACTGTAAAACTATAACAGACTTTTAAAACCTGGATACACATTTTACCAGTACCTACACTTAGTCATTCAAATAGCAGGTATTTCTGAATTACTGATGAGAGGCAATGAAATCATTCTTGTTAAAATCGATAGCTTTATTAAGTATTTAAATTAAAACTGTTCAAACATATATGGAGTTCAAACAAGTACATGAGTATGGAAAGGGAGACATCTTTTGAAGAAAAAAGACCCTTAAACCTGAATATATTATGCTCCTAGCAGATACTGCCTCTCCATGCACTGAGCAGCTACTAAACAAGGATGTCAGAAACTCAGTCTTGGTCCTAAGCCTCAAAGACTTGCTTTATAGTCAACAAGATGGGTCCAAAACACAAGATTTAAATGACAAGTCAGAAGAATAACAGAAGAGAAGCCACATAGCACTGCTTAATTAACAAAAAACATTGCTGAAGCACAGTAACGGGGTGCTTCTGGAGTTCAGAGTAGAAAGCCTAAACTTCAGAGAGGAGTTATCAAAAATATGAAGGACTTAACTTGAACTTTGCAAGATGTGTAAGATTTGCCTCAGCAAAGATGATGGGGAAACTACTCCCAGATAGGGGAAAGAAAAGACAGAAGGAGATCCTTCAAAGGTTAAAAGGTTAATCCTGGGGCCAAAGAGCATTTGAGGCTAGCAGACAGCAACGCATTACAGACAGCCTTATACATCGAGCTGAGGGATGATAGAAGGGAGGATAAAATACTATGTTAGAGAGTTATATTGAAGATAAAGACATTCACTGCTTTTTACTCCAACGACTATAAATTCAGCACCAACCATTGGATGGGATGCAGCCCTGGTGATCAATAATTCAAATGGTGAAGATACAGTCCCTGCTGTCAAGTCCAGTGGTGGGAGACAGAGAGACAGAGGTAAATACAACCACAACATACTGCGCTAAGCGTTAAAACAGGAGCCAGCCCAGGTGACACAGGCGTCTCTGGGATGGGGCCTTAAGGGAGTCTTAAAGGGTGAGTACGAGTCAGCCCAGGAGGAGGAACAGGTAAGGGCCTGACAGAGAAGGGCCCTCGACACCGCACTAAGGGGTTCCTGAGTGGGAGAGGAGAGGCTGGCAGAGACTGGTTTCCTAGATCTGTCACTGACCAGCGCTGTGACCAGGCCTTGGAAAAACTATTAACTTCTCCAAGTCTTCATCTACAAAATGAGGAACATAATACTTTCCCATTAGAGTAGCTGTGAGGATGAAAAAGCATAATGCATGTTGACCTCTTACTTGGTACAGTGCCTGATATATATAAGAACTCATAGGTATTGCCCTGGCTGGTGTAGCTCAGTGGATTGAGCGCGGGCCGGGTTCGATTCCCAGTCGGGGCACATGCCTGGGTTGCAGGGCAGGTCCCCAGTGGGGGCCATGTGAGAGGCAACCATACATTGCTGTTTCTCTCCCTCCCTTCCCCTCTCTCTAAAAATAAATAAATAAAATCTTAAAAAAAAAGAAGAACTCATAGGTATTCTTTATTTTAAGCCCACTGGGGAGCTACTGAAGAGAATTAAACAGGAAAGTAAAATGATCACATTAGAATTTTACAAAGATCATTGTAACTTCAGTGTGGAAAATAGATTGGCAGGGTTTTGCTACTACTGCATTCCCCACTAAGGATTTCCTAATATTTGACATTTTAACAGTAACTGTAAATACTAATATCCTGTGATAAAACTTTAGACAGTAATTTATTGATTATATCTAATACAATCTTTATAACACCTAGAAATAGAATAAACTTGCAATATTTTCCTCACCCTGTCCTCTGCTTCTGTAGATTGCTCTCACACCTAAGCTGTTACAGGATTTATGGGTAATTTTACTGCTCTTTTTATATATATTTCCTGTCTGCCCAAGTAGACTATAAATTCCTTCAGGGAGGAACCTGGTACTTAGGATATTGCTCTGTACTCTTGTAAGCTCTCAATAAATATTCGTTATTTTTGACAAGCACCTGACGACAATATACATATAAGGCCTTACTGAAGTTCCAGAGATTAACTTTAAGAAGTACAGAGAGAAGCTGCAGTTGCTCTCTTGGCTTTGACAAATCAGTGCATCTTTTAGCCTCTTTTTTGTAAAATGGGGATAAAAACACAAATCCAAGTCAACTAACTCACAGAGGGGTTCCATGGGCTAAAAAGAAATAATGTATAAAAAAGCACTTTTCTAACTCAGAAATTTGCTAACATATGAATATTTGTTATTACTTCTGGTTGTGGTTTTGACTATTTCATTAAAACCCTGCGCCTTATTTTTTAAGTATTCTAAAGCATTCTTCCCAATTAGTGTTCTAGAATTCTCTGGCACCACCCGTGAACTAGGCTAGAATTTTATCCATCCATGCTCATGAATTTATACCCATATCCATTTCCATGTCTACAGCCTAATTGGGGGTGGGGGGCACTGGCTCACTAGAGAACACATTGGTGGATTATGGGCTGGAATGATAATTATCTCCAGACAAGAAATAACTATTCATTTGAAATATACTCCCCTGAGCTTTGCACAGTGGCAGTATCGTAGCCAATGAAATATACTCCCCTGTAAGTACATTTTAATTTTATTTGTAATACAGTAAATGTGAATAAAGGGAGCTGAAATCTTCTCTAACATATTTCTCTTCAACCTGGTAAGAGGGTAAAGGAACAAATTACTTTAATCTCTTAAAGGGGAGGGTAGAATAACCTTTAACCCTAAACATGGCTTCAGTAATAAAAGCCAAGCAATTTGTGCTTTCATTTTGTGAAATTAAATATCAATAAAAAATTTTGTAATTTAGGTCCTTAGACCTTATTAACCATGATGGAGGTAGATTCCTATTTATTAATTTTGTGCTTCTCATTAAATATTGTGACAGTAGCTTATGATGTAAACCTGAAGCAGGTCCCAGAACCTCATTTCCTTCTACCTCTCAAATCAGTTTCCTGTCTTAAAACACTCAGTGCGAGAAATAAATAACAGTTCATATTACAGCATGAAAAAAGTTTTTAAAAAATAATTATATCTTGTTTCTCCAACAAAAAATATCCACTAGATGTTCTAAATATGCAGAGAAATTAATTTAATATGCCACTAGTGATATTCTGCATTTATTTGTCAAGAAGGAAAACAATGTAGGAATTTAAGGAGGTCAGAAGCTTTGTAAAAACAGAACCAATCTGTAGCCATCTCTCTCCAAACAATGAGCAATAGCCCTGGCTGGTGTAGGTGTAGCTCAGTGGACTGAGCATGGGCTGGGAACCAAAGGGTCCCAGTTCGATTCCCAGTCAGGGCACATGCCTGGGTTGCAGGGCAGGTCCCCAGTGGCGGCCACGTGAGAGGCAACCATACATTGCTGTTTCTCTCCCTCCCTTCCCCTCTCTAAAAATAAATAAATAAAATCTTAAAAAGTTTTTTTAAAAAAAACAATGAGTAACAGCCAGACAGGGCAATAAAACTGGTCAGGATAACCAAACTAATAAACAGGTTGAGTTTTCAGTATTAACTGTACTTCCATTGCTGAAGCTTAGAAACCATATCCCCATTGAAAGAATACTATAAATAGTAGTAGTACCCAGATTACTGAACCAAGAGTACTAAAAGAACCTAAAGGTTCATTTCCTTTTAAAAGGAAATCCTTTCTACTTTTCAATCTGGGGTGTTAGTAACACATCTCCCAAGACAGACCTACCCACAGCTTCCCTACTCACTTCCCTCCAGCCAAGAGCCAGGGCAGTGGGAGTGGCATCACCAGCCACCTGCTTCCTCCAGGGCAACGGCTGCAACCTGTGCCGAGTCTTTGAAAACACTATGTGTGTGTGTCACACATATGCATTCTACTCACTTTCATGTATCGATGCTACCACCATACATTTACTTCTCTAATGTTGATGCAATTCTTACTAGCTTTCCATCTTTATGCATTTTCTCTGATGGGGGACCCCACAAGTGCAACCATTTTCATGAGGGAGCCTGGGAAATCTATCAACATTGAAATGGTGTTTTCAAACAGAATAGGTACAGGGTTAGAAGAGAAGAGAAAGAGGGAAGGATGAAACCTGGTCAGCCCCAGCAAGGGCCAAAGGTTTTACAGAAAGACTTCCCTCAATAAATTATTGCTTCTTATATTTTGGAAGCAATTTATATAGAATATGCTTTAGTAAAAAAAAAAAAAAAGACACTCCAATTCTATTAAAATGTTTTTTGGGGCCCTGACCAGTGTAGCCCAGTGGGTTGGGCATCGTCCAGCAACGAGAAGATCGCCAGGTGGATTCCTGGCCAGGGCATGTGCCTGGGTTGCAGGCTCGGCCCCAAGTTGGGATGCGTAGGAGAGGGAACTGATTGATGTTTCTCTCCCTCTCTTTCTCCCTCCCTTCCCCCTCTCTAAAAATAAATAAATAAAATCTTTGAAATGTTTTTTGGCTTATTTTTAACCCTAGTTATAGAATCCCTGTTTTATACACATAGACACACATATACAATTTTTTTTCAGGTCTTTTCAGAATAGGACCAACTTAGGGAAATACAATTAGTGCAGGACTATGGGTCCAGGATCTAAAAGTACTAGGAACACAGGAAAAGCAGATGATGGAACAATAAGAATTATAATGAGAAATAAAAACACAACTCTAGGTATTAGTAATAACATTAAGTTACAGCACTAATACATGTCTTGTATATGTGACATGATACTGTATTTGTAAGTGCTTGATGATGTTTGTTTAATAAAATATTGGTATTATTACTTGACTATTCTGCCATTATTAGACCCTGAGAAAGTTAAGAGGGTTAAAGAAAGTACAATCTATCCATAATACAAGCCAAATACAAGCCATTTAAAACAGAAATTTCAAGATGCTTTTTCTCAGACACATCTTTTATGAGTTTACAATTTATATCAAAATATAGACCTCAAGGTTTAAAATGTTTTTCTGTAGATCTGTAGTTACTGCCAATTATTTTTATTTATATCTCCTAAATATACTGTACTTTAAAACAATAATGTATACCCTAAGCACATTCCAGTATACATAATCTAAGATTGGTTTATTTCATATGCTGTTAAAAGGACTCTAAGAAGTTTAGAGTTACCAAGTGCTATCATTTTCTTTAAGAAAAAATACTTATTACGTAGCTCATGAAAGGCAAAAGATTTAATATAAATGCCATACCAATACTTTTGGAAACGAAAATATTCCATGCTGTTAGGATGAAGATTGACAGGCACTTTGATTAACTGAGAACAGAAGTATAAACTTTTCGGAAGACAAAGATTTGCATGTAAGAATGTTTATTTCAGTAGCTGTCATAGCTAAAACAAAGTAAGCAGTCAGTAATAGGAACAGTTAAATTATGTTACATCCATATGAGAGAAAAATAGAACCTTACACCATGGGATAGGACTTAACAGAACTTAAAAGAACTTAATTTAAAAGAACTAAGAGAATATGGGGGAATTTTCATGCTCTATGTATCACATTAAGTGAAAGAAAAGCAGGACACAAACTTCTATGCATTATTAGAGTTTATATTTGTAAATCTATGTACTTAATACTAAATACATTTTAGAAAAAGACTTGAAGAAAATAATACCAAAATGTTACTAGGGGTTATCTCTGAGAAGTAAAATCAGAGAAGTTACTTTATTTTTTTCCTTATACTTTACTGGATTTTTTTTTCAAGGCACATTTTATCACTTTGAAAATACAGTAGGCATCCCTGTTTTGTTTCTTTGTTTGTTTGTTTGTTTTATAAATTGAAGGCAAGACCCTCCTCCAGAAAAAAAAAAAAAGAGAGAGAACTTGCTTTATTGTGATACTCACTTTACTGCGGTGGTCTAGAACTGAACCAACAATATCTCTGAGGTATGCCTGTATTTTAAAAAGCATTGTTTTAAGCTTTTTTATCCTCATCCGAGGACATTTTTTCATTGCTTTTAGAGAGAGAGAGTAATGGGAAGGAGGGAGGGGAGAAGAGAAACAGACAGACACCAATGTGAAAGAGAAACATCAATTTGCTGCAAAGCATTGTTTTAAAAACAAGGCATTTGAGTGACAATGGCGACACCCTTGATCCTGAAGTTCCTGCAAGGTCTTGAGGAGTTGCTAAATTGAAGTCTGCTTATCCTTCAACTGAAGGAACCTGTTACAAGGGCCTTGAGACATTCTTTAAAAAGGTTATACCTTCAAAATACAGGGAATCTTATTATACATGAAAGAAAATTAAAACGTGTATCATTTTTGCCATTTTGAAAGTTTAACAATAACGTCTTTTATTCAAACTCCCCCATAAAGGTGAGTTTGGGTTCCATTCGTACAGGAGAGACCGACTCCACAGGTATTATTTTGAAACAGAATTAAGAAGGCACTTCATAATAGCTACCAAAGCTTGCATATGCTGGATAAGACCAGTGCATTTCTTAAAAAGTCAGGGACAGTGTGCATTCCACTTTGTATGGTTCTGCTTTGTGTTTAATGTGTGGGCTTCGGGCTCTGCTCTGTTGAGAGAGGCCTTGTTTATCTTGGGCCCAAGGGTATTCCCCTTCAATATAGTCCCAAAAAGTTCCCAGAGCAGCTATGAGCAGTGACTTCGCAAAGCCCCTAAGGACCTACACTCCACTGTTCTGGGGCTCAGAGTTCCTCTGGGAGTCCTGGGCTGTGGCCACGTCTGTGCTCTTCACTGCGCCTGGCTGTGCAATGGAGGTCTCTCTAGATAACCAAACAGGGAGCACCAGCCCAGCCTCCTCACTCACTTTCCCTTGGCACAGTTAACCCACAAATCAGGCTTGTTGAGACAACATCAGTTCCTCTTTCTAGTTCTCCTTTTATGCTCTGTAAAGCCACACCAAAGCTCCCTCTGGCCACTGCTGACTCACGACGTCTGCCTCCCTCTCACCCCTTAGTCCCACTCTTGTTCTCAGATCAAAACGTTTCCTCACAGTCTTCAAAGTCGGACTTTCCTGTCTTCTACTTGCAGAATGCCCCTGAATGTCTCCTCTTCTCAAATGCACAGCAGAATAAATGTTACAAAAGGTGTCTCGCCATCCTTGACTCAATCCCATTTCATACCTCTGGATTATGGTTTTTCTAAGAGCCCAGACTTCCTCCCATCTGCCCCCTTATCTTTCATTCCACCCTGCCACATCCTAAAATGCAAAAGCACACCAGGTCACCAGGTAATACAGAGCTCTCCTTCGCATTTCCAAATCTTAACATCCCTTCAACACAATCACCTGTACGTCCATAGCTCAGCCACATTTGCAGAGGGAGGATACTGAAAATACAACCGAGGGTAGTTTTTGTGGATGCTGAAGTAGAGTACACATGTGCATGTGTGCTATTTGGAGCCACAAACGAACAACCAACATTGTAATATCCATAGCAGACACATATTAACATATAGGCTCAAGGTTTAGGTGTCTTTCATTTGTTTTCTTACTTGTTTTGGATTGGTTTGGTTTTCTGTTTGGGGCTCCACACTAAGTTGTCTTAGCAAATGACTCTGATAGTTTCCAAAAGCTGCCTGGCCAACTAACTTAATTTAGACTACGCCATATTACAAAGTAGTGAATAACTCTCTTCTAAATATGGAAAGCAAATGTTACTGAAATTCAAAAACAGGGCTAAGTACTAGTAATGTGTCATTCAGGATTTAGGACAACAAATCAGGCTGACACAGGCCCTTCTCACCCTCTGAATGCTAGTAAAACATAGTAAATGGCCACAGGCAGCTAATGTTAATTAACCACTGAGGAATTATACCCAAACGGAATGTTCTTAATGGAGACACTAGGGTGTTTTCATTGTCACAAACGTAATTCACATCAGATGTATGTTTGCCTTTTCCAGGAACCCAAAATGCTGTGCCCTGGGAAATGCCACATTTGTTTTGCTTTGAAGGAAAAAGTTTTACTTAAACCGGCTTAGTAATAGGGAAGGATTTTGCTCTTGATTTCAGGGTTTAAAGAGAAGCTATTGAGCAACACAGCTTCTTAAATCACAAGCCTGAGATTTCCTTCTGCCCTAAACATAATCAAAACCTTAAACAAAATGTTGGATGACACCTACAATGGTCAGAATATCCATTCTGCAAAATAATTTTACAGTTCCCATTTCCTCGGGATTGTCTATCATATTTAAAATAAACTAACCTGGCCCTGGCTGGGTGGCTCTCAGTTGGTTGGAGCATTGTCCCATATACCAAAAGGTTGCGGGTTCGATTCCAGGTCAGAGCACGTACCTAGGCTGTAGGTTCAATCCCCAGTCTGGGCAAATATGAAGGCACCGGACTGAAGTTCCTCTCTCATATCAATGTCTCTCTCTCTCTCTCTCCCTTCCTCTCTCTCTAAAGAGAAAAAAAAAAAAAATCAAACATATCCTTGGGTGAGGATTTAAAAAAATGTAAAATAAACTAACCTTATTCAGATTCCCTTCATGTACAAAACACAAGAAGAGTATTTTCTTGCTTCTGAAAGGTATGAATATATTTGGCTCTGGATTTCTAAGTTTGAGCAGGGAAATGTATTAATTTTTAAGGATTCTAAGCAAAGATTTTTGTTAATATTACATAAAACTGAGCAGAACTGTGGCATTGTATATCAAAACTATACATGCAATCAGATAAGACAAATTTGATAACTTGCTGCTCCTGAAGTTATGTTACTAATTACTAAATACTAAAGATAATTACACCTGAAGTCATCCAAATGCCATAATTTCATGAAATGACACAGCAGGGAAATTCACCTCTCCTCCTCCTCCCTCTCACCTAAAGAACAATCACGCTTCCACAGACAGCCACCACCAGTCAGCAAGGCCAGAAGAAATTCCTACTGGCCCACACTAGCAGATAAATTCATGCATGCATCAAAGCATTCTTATTGAGGAGGAAAAATCTGAGTGCTGTAGAACTAACTACAGATACTGTTAGAAAAACTAAAAAATCAGTCATCTAAGACCCTTCACCCTTTGTTGCTACACCTGCAACCCCTAGACCACCACCTTGTTCTTTGACCTCCCGGGTCTCATTTCACTTTCCTAACATCACAGAGTTTAGGTGCATTCAGTTTTTTTTAATTGTGGATTTGTATGAAGTAACTCTACTTTTTTTTCCATTTCTTTTTAGTTTATATAATAAAATAATACGTGCTTGTTGCAATTTTTTTTAAAAGCCCAAACCTAATTTTATAAGGTAAAAAGTAAAAGCACCCTCTTCTCTTCGTCCTATCCCACTTCCTTCAGGTAGCCACAGTCAACGTCTGGGGCAACGAGGTACACGTACGCTGTGTGCGGGGTTAAGTATGTGCGTACTGTACATCTCCTCTGCAATTTCTTTTTTCACATACTGTATCTTGATTTTTCTCAAGACAATATACCAAAGCAGCTAACAGACATATTTACATTATTACGTTTCTCCTTTCCCCTACAATGAGATTGCCAAACCAAGATTTACTGAATATGAAAACAAGCAAAACAACAAACCATGTCAGCCTAAAACTAAATATATGTTTGTTTATATTAGTTTTTACACTCACTTTTGACCTAAAAATGGTGATAACAAATGGGTAAACACACCTATGCATTAATATACAAGTACATTGAAATGAGATTAATTTTCAAAGATGAGAAGCAGAGGATAGCGCCTGTGTAGGTGGTAAGGCTTAATGAATCCTAAAGGAAGGACACCATGTGGAAATTTCCTGGGCTTAGGAGCCAAAAACAAGGAGTCCTATGAAACTCCACCTCTTACTGATGGTGTGTTTTAAGTTTCTTAACCATTCCTTCCTTCGAAGCTTCCTTTTCAACATCAACAAAACTGGGGAAAAGAATCATCTTACAGATATTTAGAAAGTAAGTGTTTAAGATGGCATCTGGAACATAGTAAGTGCCCAAAAAGTGCTTTATTGCTGTTAATAATTCAAAAATGATAGATGATAAGATGATTCAGTACCTTATACCTGCAAACTTATTTTGTTTTCCTTTGTTTTAGTTTGCCTTCATGTTTTTATATTTACCTTATTTGTACAGACACATAAAGTGCCTTAAAAATTAGTTACTGTAAACATGCTCAGTAGCTTTAATGAATTACTGAAATATGATCCTCTCTCCTTCTACTCCTCCAGAGTGTCTTGCACTGAGCTCATTAACAATGTCCCAGCCTTCTGCTTGCTATGCAATCCTAAATTTTACTTACAACTTGTGGTACACCATCTGACTACCACTAAATAACTGAAAATACCTTCCATGTCTGCTGATGACCAGCAGCTTAAAGTGTCAAAAACCGATCTTCCCAATGACAAGGCTTCCTATCCTGTCCTTTTACTAAACGCGGCCATCAATGATGCATACCCCCGTTTGCTGGCTAGCAGCCGTGTCTTGGGAAAGGAACGCTCTGCAGACACCATGGATCTACCATACGCATCTGTTTTCGTCACCTGTTGTTGGTCAACTGTCTACCCACCCTTTCGATTCATCCATACTGAAGATTTAGATTGGATTTAGGTTTTAGATTTCCACAAAATCCTGAACTTCTAGAATAGTTCGGGGAAAATTTGGCCACTACACTTACTATCAAACCATCTCCTTTTACATGAGACAAAACTGAGGCTCAGGCACATGTGACAGGCCCACGGACATACAACTATTTAAACAGCAGCTGGGATAAGAACCTCAACTCTAATTTTGAGTTCTTTCCTCTGACTAATCAGCAAGGTTTTACCTGTTCCAGTAGCTCAGTAAGGTATTTATTAAATATTTTTGATCAAAAGGAAATGTTTGCAGTTGCCAATGTGTGTGGGAGGGTCAAAATGCACCGTGTACCAGCCTTAGGGTAATTAATCCATCTGTCTGTCCAGGTGGGGATAGGACAAATGAGGGAGAAAGTTGCATTTGGGCGGTCTCGCCATCCTACTTAAATTTACAAGGGACTGTTTGGGGGAATAAATGGGACCAGAAAGACTGGTAATACCCATCACTATCCCCAAAGGTCTCTAAGGACATGTTACACCAAGCTGAAGAAGCATGAGGTGGGGGATTTCTTCTAGGATGGTATCAGGCAGGGGAAGAGATTTTTTTTCCCCCATATTTATTCACCTGAGAAAGCAGACGCTCTCAATTTCCTCCTCTTGACACACAAGTGGCCACGTCCTTGCCACCGGGGCTGTCTGGTGAGTCTTGCCTCCTCCTTTCTGCCGAGGATGTTTACCGCAAGGGCGCGAGCGGGCCTGGACCGAGAAGGGCCAGGTCACTGGGGCCCAACCCTCGGCCCCACCCACGCAGCCCCCTCCCCTGCCGCTCCGGCGGCCCCGCCAGGGCTCCCGCGAGCAGCGCCTTTGTTTTCCCGACTCCAGTTACGTTTGCGGAAGTGCCGCCCGCGCCCCGAGCGCAGGGGCGCCGGTGCGTCTCCCCCAGCGCCCACAAAGGTGACAACACACACAGAGGCCGAGGGGAGGCAGGGGGCGGCGGGCCAGGGACGGGGAACGGAACACCCCCACACGACCCGCCTCAGGGCCCCTCCTCTAAAGCCCCCTCCCCGAACGCAGGTGTGCGCGCCGCACCGAGTCGGGGGCTCCCGGTCCCGCTGCCCCGCTAAGCCCCCGCGGGGGAGGCCCCCGCCGAGCGCGCTCCCTCCCCGCGCGCCGGGCCCGGCCTCACCTGCTGCGAGCGGCGGCGGCGCTCAGCTGCGCGGGGCTCGGGGAGCCCTCTCCCCGCGGCGCGAGGCGGCAGCTAGGGGCGCCCGGGCGGCGGCGGTCTGGGCGGCGCGCACCATCTCTGGCTCCCCGGGGGCTGCGGCGGGCGGGGCGCGGCGGAGGGATGCGGGCCGGGTGGGGCGATCGCGAGCGGCGAGCTGTCGCACGCACCGGCGCGTCTTTCCTCTTCGTTGTTCTCCTCCTCCCGCCGGGCCTCCGCGCTCGCTACCGGCTGGACCCGTTTCGGGGCCGAGCTCCGAGCACCCGCCGCCAGGTGCAGCGCTCCGCCTCCTGCGGCGGCTGCGTCGACGGCCGCTCCTCCCGGCCTCGCGCCCGCCGAGCGGCCCCCGGGGACCTCGGGACCCAGCCCCGCTGGGGATGCTCTCCAAGGACGGGAAACCGGGCCGCGGGGTGCTCTTCCGCACCCCACCCCGGCTCCCGGCTGAGACCCGCCTGCCGGGGAAACGGTGCAGGCCCAGCTCCGGGGGGAGGAGCGGGGAGGCGAGGGCCTCCTGGCTGGGAATTGTAATAATAATTGTAGCAGACGTTTATTAAGCGCTTATTAAGTCCAGACGCAGTACTAGCGCTATTAATGCGTTACCTCGGTGTCTCTAGTATCGGCCTTGGCAGACTGTCCTCACTTGACCCGGGAGAGGATCTGGGCGGGGGACGGGCGACAAACAACAGGGGTTTCAGGACTCACCGGGAAAGCGATACACCGAGGCGGATGCACCCTTTCAAATTGGGAAGGCGCTACTGAGCGTATCTGCCTGGCGCCTTGCTGAGGAGGTAACCGTGTGTGTTGCACTGAGAACGTAAAGTTGTATTTCTGGTTAGACGGAAGTGAGGAGATGAAGGTGTTTGTAAAAGGTATCGTTTCTTCAGCAGATATTTTTGTGTGCCTCTAATGGGCTTCAGGGGTGCCAGATCCTGTTCTCAGGGAGCTCACGGTCTTGTTCTGGCAATAACAACAACACTAATAATGACAGTGAGCATTTATGAATATTTCTTATGTATGAAGCCCTGGTTAAGCTTTACCATAATCCTGAAAGTATAGGTGATATTCCCATTTTACAGCTGAGAAAACGGAGGCTGAAATTTAATGTGACCTATCCAAAATTACTAAACAGTAAAAGGGAGAGAAGTCTTCCTTTTATCTCCGGGGTTGAAGCTTTTAATCACGAAATCATACTGATGAGTGTTTTATAGACCCTGAAGCTTCTGGATTTCAGGTCCCTCTTTAGGAAGAATAAAACAAAATCACAAATACAAAGTGGCACTGGCCCCTCCTGGAGCTTAGGAAGGGTCCCTGAGGCTTAAGTTAACGTTAGTCTTGTAATAAATCCACTTGCAATACTTATCAAAGCAAAACAAGTAAAGGTAGTGAGTGCTAAAGTTTCAAATGAAAGAGGTGAAGGTGGCTGTTGGACTCAGAGAATGACAGGTTTTGGTCTGGGGTGGCCTTGACTCAGCTCCCCACCGCATTATCCGAAACTGAACAGCTTCTAAAGACCCATTTAGGAGCTCTCATAATTATCATTCTTCTTACCTGTCCAGACATTAAAGAAGCAACTTTTAAAGAAAGAAAGGAGTAAAGCAAGAAGGTAAACAGACTCCAGGTCTAACAGGAGTTGTGTCTGTCCTGCATGTGGAAGGGGTGGGGGCAGGGGAGTGGCAAAGGCAGTTCTTGATTTATAGCTGCTTAAAGGAAATGCCATGTTGAAAAGTGAAGCCAAATCTTCCTAGAGTGTAGCTGGTGATTCTGTTTCAAATAAGACAGGATGGCCTCAAAGGTCAGCATAACAAAAAAAATTTTAATTGAGGCCCGGCTGGTGTGGCTCAGTGGATTGAGCGCAGGCTGGGAACCAGAGGGTCCCGGTTGGATTCCCAGTTGGGGCACATGCCTGGGTTGCGGGCCAGGTCCCCAGTGAGGGCCATGTGAGAGGCAACCATACATTGCTCTTTCTCCCCTCCCTTCTCCTGTCTCTGAAAATAAATAAATAAAATCTTTAAAAAAAAAATTTTTTAATTGACCTTGTTAGGGCATGAATTTTTTCCTGGCGGTCTCTTTCCTTTTCGGTATAACTAAGGAGAAGATGCAAACTTGTATAAAGAAAAAGTGATTTGCCACTTCTCCAGAATCACCCCGCCCACTGTGAGGTAACAGGTGAGTGTGGCAGGCTATCCCAGAGGTCATTGACAGAAAAACTCAAAGAGAAAATTAAGATGTTGAAATCACATGGCTTATTGCACAGGTGGCAAACACAACAAGGTCCACAGGCCAAATCTGGCCCGGCACCTTGTTTCTACCCGGCGGCGGCGCCAAGCTCTTGCTTAACTGTTAAGGAGTAGTTACATTTATACAGTCCTAAAATTACATTCGGCCCTTTGAAGGGAACTGTGAGGCTGGGGTGGCCCCTGGTGAAAATGAATTTGCCACCCCTGGCTTATCGAATCAATTTAAAATGCAGAGTAAGAAGCTGGGGGGAAGAGAGGGTAGATTAGCAACACAGGGTAGCTAAGGTATAGCAGGTAGCATATTTTATGATCTACGCATAGAACCTGTGCATTTCTCTCCCTTCTCCCTCTCTCCCTTTTTTTCCTTTCTTTTTCCCTCTCCCCCTCTCTCCCCTCTCTCCTTCTTTCTTCTCTCCCTCTCTACTGTACCAGCCTTCCCTGTGCTAACTGTGTGGTTCCAAGGACCAGAGTCGAGGTTGAGGAAGGGAACTTGGCAAACAGGGGGTCCTGGTGCCAGAGTCAACCCTTGCTTTCTCTGCTGAGAGACAGGAGCAAGCATGCTTGACCCCAGTCCTAGCTCATCATTTAGTTTTATGAGTAGCTATGGATTTCCTCTGCATTTGTTAGCAGAGAACAAATGTGTAGGTGTGTCCCCAGTGAGTGGTCATTTTAAGCCTTCCTGATGAACATTGAGTGCCGGATACTCTTCATGAATATTTACTGAATCAAGAATATTTGTTGCCTACTTGGACTTTCCAACCTTCCTCTTCATGTTCAGCTCATATATAAACTACTTACTTTGTCTCACAAACTACTTGCTTCATTTCTCCTTGTAATGTTTGTTTTTTTCTAATCTCCTTTGGCAGAATTGATTATTTTTATCTTTTTCTTTTTTCAGAGAGAGAGAGAGGAAGGGTGAGAGAGAAACGTTGATTTGTTGTTCCACTTATTTATGCATTCAGTGGTTGATTCTTGTATGTACCCTGACCGGGAATCGAACCCACTACCTTGGCATGTTGAGATGACACTCTAACCCAGCTGGGCTACACAGCCAAGGCTAGAATGGATTATTCTTAAATAACAAAGCAAACACATTTCTATAGGTAATAATAAGAACAATAGCACTAACACTTTATATGGGATTTACCCTGTGCCAGCCACTGTTCAAAGCACTTTCCATATGTTTACTCATGTAAGCCTTACAATGATCACGTACACATAGGTGCTGTCATACCACTTCACAAATGAGGGCACTGATGCCTGTAAACATCAAGTAACTTTGCAAAGGTCATACTCCTCATAAGCAATGGAATCTGCATTTAAACCTACCTGGCCTAGCTTGAGGGCTCTGGCTCTTAACCATCCTATTTATGCTTGCTCATGTAAATAATTACAAACATGTATATTCACATATGAAAGGGTAGGGGTTTTATTTTTAGGCAAACGATGTCTTCCACTGTTGTCTCTCTACCTGTCAGCCTCATTGGACACTATTGATGCCCACCCCGCTCTCTTGAAACACTTCCTTCCTCTGACTTCTGTGACCCGCAAGCCTTGGGTTGCTCTTCCTCTCTGGATACTCCCCTTTGATCCTTCGATAGAGTTTTGTTCTAGGTCTTCCCCGTCCTCCTCCTTCCTCCTCCCCCTCCCTTCAAATCCAAAATGTGTTTATTGGGATGGATCCCCACTCATCCTGACTCAGGTTGCCTTTAGTGCTGCTTCCTTCTGAAGGAGCCTCCTCTGTGAGCTGAGCTTGTCCTCCTGTAAGCTGACAGAGGGCAGTGGCGCAGCGACACACAAAACTACTACTTGTGTGTGGCCAAAAATGGTGGTGATTTTACGGCATCCTGGGCATATTTCTCCATGAAGTAAGAATTGGGGCTCTGCACCAGGCACTTCTTTTTTTTTTTTTTTTTTTAAATCCTCACTCAAGGACATTTTTCCGTTGGTTCTAGAGAGAGAGGAATGGAGAGAGAGAAATAACACAAGAGAGAAGCATCGATTGTTTGCCTCCCAGATGTACCCGGACCGGGGATGGAACCCGCAACCTAGGTATGTTCTGTGATTTGAAATCAAACTTGCAGCCTTTTGGTTATGGGACAACGCTCCAACCAACCAGCGCTCCAGGAAGGAGCCACATCAGCCAGGGCCCCTTGTGTTTCTTCTCCTCTTCTGGAGTGGGATGAGGAGATCCTTAGTGAGGGGCATGT
Source organism: Micronycteris hirsuta (assembly GCA_004026765.1). Taxonomy (NCBI): domain Eukaryota; kingdom Metazoa; phylum Chordata; class Mammalia; order Chiroptera; family Phyllostomidae; genus Micronycteris; species Micronycteris hirsuta. Next base: position 24,367 of record PVJI01007415.1, read on the forward strand.
TGTCGAGAGGAGTCATCACCACCAGAAAGGCTGTAGGCCTGCGATTTTCAACCTTTTTCATTTCACAGCACACTTAAACCTAACTACTAAAATTCCGTGGCACACCAAAAAATATATTTTTGCAAAAAAAAAAATTGGCATAATTTTGATTCATTCACACTGGACAGCTTTTGTTTTGTTGGCTGTTGTTATTTTTTCATTTGACAGCCTAAGGGAAAAGAGGTCAGTGCCCTGACTAAATAGTCAGGTGTGGCATGTTTTAAAAATTCTTGTAGCGCACCAGTGTGTCATGGCCCACCAGGTGAAAATTGCTGCTCTAGGCCTTTCTTCCTTTCTTTCTCTCTTTCTTTCTTTCTTTCCTCCCTTCCTCCCTTCCTTCCTCCCTTTATTTTTGATATTAGAGAGAGAAGGCAGACACAGAGAGGGAGAGAGAAATCTATTTGTTGTTCCACTTATTTATGCATCATTGGTTGCTTCTTGTGCGTGCCCTGACCAGAAATGGAACCTGCAACCTTGGTGTATTGGGAAGACACTCGAACCAACTGGGCTCCCTGGCCAGGGCCTAGGCCTTCCCTCTAACTCTGTTTTTCCTGTGATTGCTCTCACCTACTGCCTTGGCTTCCATCACAATATTTGAGGACGCCCCCACATCCCTTTCTCAGAGGCAGCCTCTCTCCTGAGTGCAGAACAATATGGCCAGTTATCAGCAGGCTGTTGCACAGGCGCTCCAGCCTCACCGAGTCCCTCATGAATGCTTCATGATCTCCTGCACCTCTCCCCGCTCACTCTTACTTCTGGTTCCCAAACTATTGGGCTGGCCAAAAAGTCTGTTTAGTTTTTTTCCATAACATAATGACAGATTTTTCATTTTCACCAATAACTTTATTGATGTGGATATTTTGAGTAAGTCAGCTAATTCCCACTATTGGCGTCTAAAAGCTAGAGGCCAGGGGTGCTGCTAAGCATCTTCCAATGCATCAGACAGCCCCAAAGCAAAGAATTATTTGGCCACAATGTCGGTAGTACCAAGAAACTTTGCAGACCACTTTGGACACGTTCAATCAGTCACAGCACCTTCTCCATACACTGCACAAATCTTTTTTTGTGTTTTAGTTGAGTGCTTACCTTTCTTGAAATAATGAAGTATAATATGCCAAGAATGTTGTATATTTTCTTTCATCTTCAATATTAAAATGGCTTCACAAAATTTCACCAATTTTGATAAATTTTTTTAAATGCATGCTGATATGACAGGTGTTAAAATACAGTCTAACAAACTTGTTTCGAATGAAGTTAAAGACAACTAAGCACTACTAGAGCCATCATAAAGAAAAAACGTAGTGGGCCTTTTGGCCAGCTCAGTACCATCCTCCCAGTGGTACAAGGCCTTTGGACTGATGCCCCTTTCACCTTCACCCCTATACCCAGTGTGTTAGTTTTCTATTGCTGCTATACCAGGTTGCCACAAACTTAGTGGATTAAAACAACACAAATTCATTATTTCACAAGTCTAGAAATCTGAAGGTGTTAGCAGAGAATCCATTCCCTTGACTTTTCCAGCTCCTAGGGGCTGCTCGTATTACTTAGCTCCATCCCCTTCCTCCGTCTACCTCCAGCCTCTGCTTCAGTGGCCACGTTGCCTCTTCTGACTCTCACTTCCTACCTCCCTCTTATAAGGACCCTTGTGATTACATTGGGCTCTCTCTGATAATCCAAAATACCCTCCTTCAAGAGCCTTAACTTAATCAAAACTGAAGTCTTTTTGCCATGTAAGGTAAGGTATTTGTAGGTTCCCGGGATTAGGATGTGGGTATCTTTAAGAGGCAGTGATTTTGCCTACAACACCCAAACGCCAAGCCCTCTGGAGTCCATCTTTCAAAATATCTCTGGAATTTGTTCTCTCTATTCTTGTGCTGTGCTAATCCATGAGGTTCTCTCTCCTCTGCCTTATGGCAACCATTTCTCTGGCCTCTCTGCCTCAATGTGTTCTCTCATCCAATCAATTTTCCCAATCGCAACCAAAGTAATCTTTAAAAACATCTGACCATGTGGCCCTGGCCAGGTTGTTCAGTTGGTTAGAGCATTATCCTGATACAAGGTTGCAGGTTCCATCCTGGTCGGAACACATGCAAGAATCAACCAAGGAATGCATCAATAAGTGGAACAACAAATTGATGTTTCTCTCTCTCTCCTCTCTCTCCCCCTCCCTCCCTCCCTCCCTTCCCCTCTCTCTCTCTAAAAGCAATACAATAATAATTTTTTTAAAAATCAGTGTGATTTCTTTGCAGTCCCACTGGGCTGCACACCACTGTGGGGGCAGCACTCACATTGGGTTGTGCCTCCAGACCTTACTCCTCTGCTTAAAGCCCATCCATGGCCCCCTTTGTTGTAACAATGAGATCCAAAGGTCTGGTAGTCAAGTTGGACTAAAATAGTTTCTGCTCTAACAGTCTCCAGCAGGCAGGCCTAGGCTGATGGTGTGGCCCCACATCCACACAGCACTGCACCCATCATGTGTCTGACCCAGGGTGAGCGCTTTGGGTCTCACCACAGGGGGCGAGGAGAATATAAGCCTCGTCACTGAAAGGGAAACCCCAGCATTTGCACACTTTACCCATGCATAGCCCTTTGGCTGAAACAGTCACATGTCCACATCCAGATGCAAAGGCAGGAAACATAGTCTTCAGCTGAGAGGTTGTATGTCCAGCTAAATTCTACTATTACAAAAAAAAGGGGGGGGAATGGATTTGGGAAGTCAACTAGCAGTCTTCTACAGGGTGGAAAACTAGGTGTTACAAGCAAGAGAAAAATGAAGGAATGTAACTTAAATCAGAGGATAAGCGAGGCCTCTCTGAGGAAGTAACAGTAAACTGAGCCCTGAGGTGTAAGTAGGAGATGGCCAGGAGAAAAAGCTCTGGAAAGAGCTTTTCCCACAGCAAGAGCAGCCCTGCAGCAGCAAAGAGTGAAGCATTGATGACTGGAGCAGAATGAGTGGTGGGCGAAGAGGAATACCAAGAGAGGAGGTTGGAGAAGTAGGCAGGCGCCAGGTCAGACAGAAACCTGTGCATCATGTTAAACGTTTGGAATTTTAACTTGCATTCAGTGCAGTCCATGGAAGGATGTTTAGGAGATCTGATGTGTACCTTTAAAATATTGCTTTGGCCGCTGTACGCAGGGTGGCATGGAGACCCATTTAGAATGTAACCTTCGGTGAGGAGAGAGGTGAGGCCCAGTGGCTTGGACCAGTGGTAGCAGTGGAGATGGAGAGAAGTGGATGGATTTGGAAGAGAGTTTTTGGAAGTGTATCAGCATACTTAGCCACATATTGAGTGTGGGGGGCAAGGGAAATGAGGTGTTAAGAATGACTCAAGTTTCTGGCTCCAGCAATGAGTGGATTGTTGATAACCTTTACTGAGAGGGAGAAGACTATGGGAGGAGCAGATGGAGGGAGGAAGGGAAGAGCTCACATTTTGGCATAATAAGTTTGAGATACCTGTGAGACTTGGCAGGTGGAGCTGGGTTGCAGGCAATTAAATATGAGTCCAAAGCTCAGAAGAGGGGGCTGGCCTTGGCAGTCATCAGCATGGAGGTGCTATTTGCAATCGTGAGGATGAATGGGATGGCCCAGAGAGAGAACATACTGAGAGCTCTGAAAAAGGCCAACCTTTGGCAGCTGGTCTAGGAGGAGGAACTAAGGATCAGTCATAGGAGTAGGAAGAAACTCAAGAGAATATTGTCTCTGAAGCCTAGAAAGAAATTTTTCAAGCAAGGGTAAGTGGATAAAACTCCATTCCTCTTTCAGATCCCAGCTAAAACATGTCCTCCACGGACGAGGCATGTTGCCGCTCTGTGGCTGAAAGCACCACGTGGCCCTTGTTAAATGCTATTGTAGTGACTTGTTTTCCCTTCTGGAGTATAAGCTCCTCAAAGACAGAAACAACTTTGTCTCGTTCAAGATTTGTATTATTTGTCTTATTCTGTCTTGTGTGTATTAGTTTCATGTAACAGTCCACATCCAGTGGTTTAAACAAGATAAAAGCATGTTTCTCCCTCACAGAACAGTTTAGGGAGATAGGTGACTCAGTGGGTTGAGGACCAGGGGACTTACGCTCTTTTCATCTTGTTGTTCTGTCATCTTCAGCAGAAAGCTACCATCTCAAAATCCCACAAGGCTGCTCCAACTTTTCCCATTATGATCACGTCCCCGACATTGGGAAAGAGAGAAGGAGAAGGGGAAAGCTCCTTCCTCTTCTCTCGCGCATCGATGTTTCTCTCCCTCTCTTTCTCCCTCCCTTAGCCTCTCTCTAAGAAAATAAACAAATAAAAATTTTTTTTACAAAAGACCATAACCAGAAGTTGTATATATTACTTAGTTTTCAATCCAGTGACAGAAATCTATTTGTATGACAACATCTAGCTGCAAGGAAGGCTGAGGAATAGAGTTTTTAACTAGTACCCATGTGCACAGATAAAAGCTCTATTGCTATGAAAGGAGGAGAAAACAGATACTGGGTGCAACTAGCAGCCATTGTAACTGTATCACAGAATTTGACTGTCAGAATATGATTTATGAGTATAGGGAAAGTCATGGAAGGAATAACATTGAGCTCTTGACAACAATTGCCTCGTGGGAGAAAATGGAAGTGTCATGGAGGGAGAGTTGGTAAGTATTTATTGAATAAATGGATGATAATAAATGCATAAATTCAATGGTGACCATAGTAGTGAAGATGGCTCCTTTTAGTTTTGCCTACCATCCCGCCTTTGCTTGGCATTGGTGAAATGGAGGAAATAGGACTTGAATTGGACTTGAAAGATGGCTTAAAATGTAAATAGGAGGCTATCTTTAATTCTGATATCTTTTTGCTTAATTCTCTTGAGTTTTCCAGAGATGAATGATTATACTAACCTACAAATAATGGTACTGTGGTCTCCTTTCCAATAGATGTGTCTGTTTTTTAAAATATTATTACACTGGCAAACCAATTATAAATATTCAGGATGATCAAAAGTTATCTCCTTGTCTTATTTTCTGAGTGACTCTATTGCTTTACCACTAAGTAGGAGGCTGGCTATTGCTTTGAATACATAATTCTTCATTAGGTTACTAAAGCATCTTTCTATACATTTTTAGTATTAATAATAGGTGTTTTAATTTCCTTCATGTATTTTCTAAGATGTTTTCTTGTCTATTCCCAATCCAGTTCCACATCTTATGTTGTTTTTTGTCTTCTAATTATGTTCATCCTAAATAACAATCTACTGTAGTGGAGCAGAGAGTTAAACCCTTGAGATAGCAGGAGTATAAAACCAGGTCTCTTCCATCAAGAGGCTTGTAATTTACTAGCAAAGGCATGACCATAAATAGGTCAATTATAATAGAATGTAGCATATGCTATGGGTGATACACAGTTTAACTTTTCATTATGGTCCTCTCCTCCTAAGAAAAATTTATTACATCCTTATAGCCTAATGCATAAAGTTTCAAATCATTAACTACCTTCAATCAAACACTAACATGTTGCCAATTTTATCTCCTTGCCGTCTCTCCAATGTTTCTTCTTACCCATCCCTACACACCTACTCTGACTGTGGTCCTCACGCAGCGGTCTCTCTAATGGCTTCCCTGTTTCCAGCCTTGCATGCGTATCCAGTAGAAACCAAGACACTTAAAATGGAACTCAGTTACCTGATTTTTAAAATATACTTACCTTTTAATTTATAAAATTTTTATTAGAAGATAAACATATTCAGAAAAGTGTGTAAGTCATAAAGGTGAAATTCATGTGTTCTAATAAATATAATACAAAATTTGTGTAATCATCTCCAATACCAAAAAATTGAACATTACAGCACTCCAAAGGCTCCATATGAGACCCTGACAAATTTCTGCCCCTCCCTGCTACGCAAAGGTGACCATCATTCTGATTTCTAACCCACAGATGAGTTTTGTCTGTTTGAACTTTATATGAATGGAATCAAACAGTGTATAATCTTTCGTGTTTAATTTCTTTTCCTCAAAATTACATTGCTGTGTGTAGTTACTTCATTTCCAATATACAAAGAAATCACAATGTTTTTCATTCTTCTGTTGTTGGACATTTAGATTATTTACATTCATTGGCAATTACAAATAATGCAGCAGACAAAAACATTCCTGTATTTGTCTTTTGGCACACATGGATATGAATTTCTGTCACCTAGGAGTATAATTGCCAAATCACAGGATATACAAGTTTTCACCTTTATTAGTTAATACCAGTTTCCCAAAGTGGTTGCAAAATTTATACATCTACTCTCAGTTCTTTTTTCATACCCTTACCCTCACTTGGTATTATCAGTCTTTTTTTTTTTTTAAGATTTTATTTATTTATTTCCAGAGAGAGGAGAAGGGAGGGAGAAAGAGCAATGTATGGTTGCTTCTCACACAGCCCCTACCAGGGACCTGGCCTGCAACCCAGGCATGTGCCCCGACTGGGAATCGAACCGGGACCCTCTGGTTCCCAGCCCGCACTCAATCCACTGAGCTACACCAGCCGGGCAGTCTTCTTTTTTTAATCTCTTATTTTGAAATAATTTTATACTTACAGAGAAGTTACAAAGATAGAAGAGAGAGCTCCCCCTACCCCAGCTTCCTCTGATTTAACATCATACACAAATGTCTTACAATGCTCAAAACGAAGAAGCTGACGTTGCGGTCCTGCCCTCACTAAACCTGACACAGACCTGACTTTGATCTCACCGTCCGTCCACCAGGCTTTGTGTTCCAGGTCTAACGAGGATTCCACAGGACCTTTATGTCTTCCTAGCTTCCCCCAGTCTCCGACAGCCCTTCAGTCTTCCCTTGTCGTCTATGACCTTAGCACTGTTAAAGGGTACTAGTCAGGTAGTTGGTGGAATGACCCTCAGGTTAGTTTTACTGACACTTTCTCATGGTTAGATTGAGGTGATATATTTTGGAGAAGAATGTCACAGAGGCGATGTGTGCTTCTCAGATCACATCAGGGAACATACACATCATACATCCCGTGACCTGCAACGTTAACCTTGACTCCTTAGGAAGGTGCTACCTGCTAGGTTTCTCTGCTCTAAAGTCACTGCCTTTTTCCTTCAGAGTCAACGATATTTGGGGAGAGACACTTTGATGCTATGTAAATACACCATTTCCTCTTAAACCTTTATTCATTAATTTTAGCATCTATTGGTTGTTCTTGCCTGCAGCTATTATTACTGTGATATTCTAATAGAGATTTTCTATTTTCCATATGCCTTCTATATTTATTCATTGGAATGCTCTTGTACAGAAATGTTTTCTCTTCTTTCCCACTTATTTACTTATTCAGTCATTTCTTTTGTCAGTATTGACTTGTGGGTATTTATTTTATTCTTTGACTTGAAATTCAATACTATCATTATTTGTTTTCTTTCTCAAATGGTTCTTCTGCCATTGAGTGTTTTTTTCAGGTTGATTTGTGTCTTTTTTTTTTCAGGGTGGAATTTGAGTAAAATTTCTTCATTTCAGCAGAATTTTAAATATATAAATAGAATAATTTTGCCATGAACTTTGTCAAAAGATCTTCTATAATTAATCTTCATATTATTTGCTTCATAAATTTGTTTTTTATTATACTAAAAAATATATAACATAAAATTTACCGTCTTAAGTACTTTTCAGTGCATTGTTCAGTAGCATTAAGCACATTTACAGTGTTTTGCAACTATCACCACCATCCACAAAACTTAGTTTTTCATTTCAAAAAAATTTTATTAGAGTATAAGATATACATAAAGGAAAGTATATAAGTCACCAGGGTAAAATTCAATGTGTTATAATAAATAAAATAAAAATACTGTGTAAACATTACTAGCACCCCAAAAGATTTTCTTAAATAGAATGTAAAAAATGCAAACTATAAAAAAATAATAAGTTGGACATCATGAAAATTAAGAGCTTTTGCTCTTCAAAACATAACGTTATAAAAATGAAAAGGCAGGGCATAGAATGGGAGAAATTATTTTCAAGCACAGATCCAACAAATGACTTGTATCTAGAATACTTAAGAACTCTCACAACTCAACAAGGCAGACAATCCAATTTTAAAACTGAACAAAAGTTTTCAAAATACACTTTACCAAAGACAATATATAGATGGCAAATAAGCACACAAAAATATGTTTGGTATTATCAGTCAGTAGAGCCGTGTTTTCAACAGGGTAAGTTTTGCCCCTACACCCCAGACTTTTTTGATTGTCACGATTAGGGTGGAGGATGCTCCTGACATGCAGTGAGTAGAGGCTAGGGATGCAGCTAAACTTCCTACAATGCACAGAACTGCCTCACATGCAAAGAATTATATGGTCTAAATGTCTATAGTGATAAGGCTGAGAAACCCTGCATTACAGAAATGCAAATCAAAAGCACAATGAGATACCAATACATGTGCAACAGAAGATGAACAAACAGGTAAATAAAAAGACTGAACACACCAAGTTTTGAAGAGAAGATGAAGGAACAGGAATGTGAAGGAACATCATACAAAGTTGGTGGAAATATACAATAGTTATACCATTTTGGGCAGTTTATTAAAAAGTTAACCATAAATCAACCCTAGCTATTCTAATCCTAGGTATTTCCCTAAGAGACATGAAGGCATATGTTCACACAAAGACTTGTATATGAATGTACATAGCAGCTTTATTTGTAATAGCCAAAACTGAAAACAACTCAAATGTCCATCAAAACATGAATGGATAGACAAAGTATAGTTTACTCATACAATGGAATACTCGTCAGCAATAATAAGGAACAAACTATTGATATTCATTAATGAATATACAAACATACAGCCCTGGCTGGTGTGGCTCAGTTGGCTGGGCATCCTCCTGTGGAGCTAAAGGTCACCAGTTGATTCCCGGTCAGGGCACATACCTGGGTTGCATATTTCATCCCCTGTCTGGGCGCCTGCAAGAGGCAACAGATTCATGTTTCTCTCGCATCGAAGTTTCTCTTCCTCTCTTTTATCCTCCCTTCCCCCTCTCTAAAAATAAATAAACATTTAAAAGTCTAAAAATATAGCCCTGGCTGGTGTAGCTCAGTGGATTGAGCACGGGCTGAGAACCAAAGGGTTGCCGGTTCAATTCCCAGTCAGGGCACATGCCTGGGTTGCAGGCCAGGTCCCTAGGTGGGCCACCTGAGATGTAACCACACATTGATGTTTCTCCCCCTCTCTTTCTCCCTCCCTTCCCCTCTCTCTAAAAATAAATAAATATTAAAAAAATAAAAGTCTAAAAATATATATCCAAACATACATGATTGAATATCAGAATAATTATCTTAAGTGAGAGAAGCCAGTCACACCCCCTGCAAAAAAAAGGAGTTCAGTATAATCCTATTTATAAAACTTTTAAAATGGAAACTAATCTATAGGAACAGAAAGCAGGTCAGTGGTTGCCTGGGAATGGAAGTGAGGTGGGTGGGGCAGGGAGGAGAGAGAAGGAAGAAAAACAAAGGGACATGAGAAAATTTTGGAGGATGATGGATGTGCTCATCATCTTGATTGCGGTGATGGTTTCAGTGGCAGTTTAATCAAATTGTACACTATTTATATGCAGTTACAGTATGTCCATTATAGCTCATCAAAGCTGGGGGCGAGGAGGCTGTGGCTCATGTTCTGTGTTAGTTGTGTGTTAGTTGTGTCTTCTCTCCTGGTCACTACTAACTGGACCACATCTTTGTTTATAAGCCAAATGCAAGTCTTCAGTACTAGATGGAAGGGAAGTCAGTACTTCAGAAGAGTCTTGACTTCAAAACTCCATGCAGTAGAAGTATCCCATATTAAATGCTTCCAAAGAGCCCAAGATATAGCATAGAAAATTAGGAAATTTCTGTTTCTTCCAATATAAAGTTACTGTTTATTTTTATAATAAGCTGTCATTACTAAGAATAATCTGTGTACATTAAGAGCCAGAAAAGTACACCTACTTAACACTCATCCTCCACAAGCTTACTGAAGCATTCTTCCAGAACTTCTAGCCAATGCAATAAGAAAATGAAAGATGGGTTATACATGCTAGAAAGGAAGAAACAAAATCATATTATTTGTACCATTTGATCATACACCTAGAAAATTCAAGAGAATTGGACCAAAAAATTATTAGAATAATAGGTTTATGTAATATGGCAAAGGTACAAAATTTAAATACCAAATTCAGTGTTTCCCTTAAAAAAAAAAAAACAGTGTAGGGTGGGGAAAAAATGACACCATTCAGAATAACAAGAAAATCTTTACTAATCTGGTCACTTCTCTGAACATTGTCTAGTTCTCTGTATCCTTCTCAGTGTTATCTTGGGAATCAAATGTATTTATGACCATTATGCTTTTCTGGAGAAGTTGTCACCGTGGGATCCAAAGTGTCATTTTCTTTGGACTCAGTGTAATACCTTGGTTTCTATTTCATTCAGTAGCTCAGTTGAAAACAATGTTCTGCATGGCCTAACCCATCTTACCCTCTGGTTCTCTAGGACTTTATTAACATGTTAACTTCAGTGAAATGGTGTTTACTATTGAAAACATTTCAACTGCATCCTGCGGGCATTAGTTCCCTCACTGAGTGCAGATTACTGAACCTTCCTGCGTGTGAGAGTCTCTTACAAAAATGAATCAACTGGGAATTTGTTAACTTTCAGGTCTCTTTAGCTAAATAGATTCCCTATAATCTGTATTCTCATAAGCCAAAGGTTTTCATCTTCTTGCTTTTAAAATATTATGTAATAAACAATGTTTTACTTTAAAGCAAAATGTCCTATGGAGTAAACTTAGGTTTTTATGCTGCTATTATTGAAAATTTTATCATAACATCTCTGTTGTCTTGTGTGTCCTACACTAAAAATATTATGACAGGGGCTTTCGGCCAAAATGGAGGTGTAGGTAGACACACTGTGCCTCCTCGCACAACCAAAAGAAGGACAACAACAATTTAAAAACAAAAAACAACCAGAACTGACAGATAATTGAACTGTATGGAAGTCCGACAACCAAGGAGTTAAAGAAGAAACATTCATCCAGACGGGTGGGAGGGGCAGAGCTGGGCAGAGAGGGCTTGCAGCAAGGTGGCAGCTGGGGGAGCAGGTGGTCCCACATTTGCGTGCGGATAAAGGATCAGCTGGGTTGCTAAACAGACCGCACAGCCCAGGGTCCCAGCGCAGGGAAATAAAGCCTCAAATCACCAATTGAAAACACATGTGGGGGTTGAGGAGGCAGCCTCACAGGGAAGTTCGTTGGAGAGACTCACAGGGTCCTAGAACGTACACAAGCCCACCCACCTGGGAATCAGCACTTTGCTTGTGGGTAGCGGGGGAAGTGACTGAAAGCCGGCAGAGAGTGCAGTAAGTGCCATTGTTCCCTCTCAGACCCCTTCCACACAGACAGCGTTACAACACAACAAGAGTTACCCTGCCCCGGTGAACACCTGAGGCTCTGCCCCTTATACGAACAGGTGCGCCAAGAAAAAACATTGGCCCAAATGAAAGAACAGTTCAAAGCTCCAGAAAAAATACAACTAAGTGATGGAGAGATAGCCAATCAGATGCACAGTTCAAAACACTGGTAATCAGGATGCTCACAGAATTGGTTGAATTTGGTCACAAATTAGATGAAAAATGAAGGCTTTGCTAAGTGATATAAAGGAGAATGTACAGAGAACCAATAGTGATGGGAAGGAAACTGAGACTCAAATCAACAGTGTGGACCAGAAGGAAGAAAGAAACATTCAACCAGAAAAGAATGAAGAAACAAGAATTCAAAAAAATGAGGACAGGCTTAGGAACGTCCAGGACATCATCCAACATCCAACATTATAACATTCAAACATTCCAACATCCAAATTATAGGGCTACCAGAAGGAGAAGAGGAAGAGCAGCAAATTGAAAACTCATTTGAACAAATAATGGAGGAGAACTTCCCCAATCTAGCCAAGGAAATAGACTTCCAGGAAGTCCAGGAAGCTCAGAGAGTCCCAAAGAAATTGGACCCAAGGAGGAACACACCAAGGCACATCATAATTACATTACCCAAGATTAAAAATAAGGAGAAATCTTAGAAGCAGCAAGAGAAAAGGGGACAGTTACCTACAAAGGAGTTCTCATTAGACTATCAGCTGATTTCTCAAAAGAAACCTTAGAGGCAAGAAGGGGCTGGAAAGACGTATTCCAAGTCATGAAAGGCAAGGACCTACATCCAAGATTACTCTATCCAGCAAAACTTTCATTTAGAATGGAAGGGCAGATAAAGTGCTTCTCAGATAAGGTCGAGTTCAAGGAGTTCATCATCACCAAACCCTTATTATATGAAATGTTAAAGGGACTTACCTAAGAAAAAGAAAATAAAAAAAATATGAAGAGTAAAATGACAGCAAACTCACCATTGTTAACAAGCACACCTAAAACAAAGGCAAAAGCAAACTAAGCAAACAACTAGAACAGGAACAGAATCACAGAAATGAGGATCACCTGGAGGGTTGTCAAGAGGGGAGTGGGAGGGGGAGAGAGGGGGAAAAGGTACAGAGAATAAGTAGCATAAATGGTAGGTAGAAAATAGACAGGGGGAGGTTAAGAATAGTATAGGAAATGTAGAAGCCAAAGAACTTATGTATGACCCATGGACACAAACTAAAGCAGGGAAAGTGGGTGGGAGGGGGTGTGCAGGGTGGAGGGGAATAAAGGGGAGAAAATGGGACAACTGTAATAGTATAATCAATAAAATATATTTTAAAAATATACTATGAAAGGGTACACAGAATATGAAAGGAGCCATAATTCTATCTTCACTTACCTAGATTAAAATTTGACTATTAAATTTAATATAATATTACTAAAATAAAAAAGGAAAAAAGTTTACTACCTTAAACACCAGGTCATCATCTTTTTCACTGATAATAAATAAGTAATAAAATATCAATAACTGAGTAATTATTCAGTTAATATTAGGAACTCAAAGTTCTGGTACAGTCTTTACTGAAATGTAGTGGTACAGAGCACAGTCAGAACAGGCCATAATATTAGGGAGCTTGTAGTCTTAGCAGAGAAGTAAGTTCAGGAATATATGTTGTTTGAGGAAAAGCATATGTCTACATTCAAATGAGCCCCCTTATATTTTTCCATAATACTAGGTGTATACTCCCTTGGAGATAACTAGATATTTGAAACTTGCTCCAGTGTCATACATTTTGTCAAATGATTCTGGGCATGTTCATTCATTTAACCAACATTTACTAAGTGTTTACTTTGTGACTCACACAATTTGAGGTGTGGGGAACACAACCGCATATAAAAATGTCCCTACTCTCATCAAACCTACATTCCAAAGAGTCTTTATAACTTGTAGCCCAAAGGCTACTGTTTTCCTAAAGAACTGTTGTATCAACTTTATTTTACTGTTTTCCCTAGTTATAAAAGTAATTGTTGTATATTGAAAACAATGTATGGTGATACAGAAAATGAAGATTCTTTTGTAATCCTACCCCTTGGCATAATTACCATGAGTAGTTTGGTGTTTATACTTAGAGACTATGAAAATATTTTTTAATTTGCAAATTGGATCATTGTTCTATAAATTGTTTTTTTTTTCACTTAGCAACACAGTATACCAATACAGCATACCGTGAGTATGTTTTTATAACAATGCATCTAGACCTAACTCTTCCTTTTTATTGGTCACATAAATACCATTATATATAGACTATAGTTTATTTTAACCATTCTTCTATTGATGACCACTGAAGTTATTTCCAGCTTTTCCCATTATGATTAGTATTTTGTTGAAGAAATCTTTGCTTAGCTTAAGGTATTTTCAAACTCACATTGTGGGACCGACAGCGAGACAGAGAGAGCTCCAGTTTGCAGCCGTCTCACTGGACTGGAGAGACAGAAGTCGGGGGTTTAGAGACTTTGGGCAGCCAATATCTAAGGGCTTAAGGTCCCAGAAAAAGGAGGGGTATAGAGCAGTGAGCCCGGTGCTCTGCGCGCAATTTCCCTTCAAGGCCTTTCCAGTTCCTAAATTATGCGTGCTCGGGGTAAAAGGCTGAGAAACCCAGCACAAATCAGCTCAGTGCTAACAATCTCAAAATCTATGGAGAGTCTCGCCTGCTTTTCTTTCTTCATTTCCTTGGGGAGGTGGGGAGGCAGGAAGAAGGCCTCGAGTGCCGAGCTGAAGCCTAGGGGCCGGTAGAAAGTCCCCAGAGGCCTATAGCGGAAATGAGGACCTGGCTAAGAATCCGCTTACCAACGGTGGCCTGGAAGAAACCCTGTGACTCTCCTGCCTATGAAGAAACTGCAGCGGGGAGTAGTGCCCTTCACAGCCACGCTCACCCACAGCCGCTGAGCTACGACTCCGACCCCTAGTCACGAAGCTTTCTTAAAACTCCTGCAGGCACTTCAAAGCCACATGGGTCCTGTGTGTGCAAGAGCCGGTCAGCAGCAGGAGAGGTCTGCCCAAAAGTGGTGAGTTGGAAATTTGAAAAATGAGAGGATGTTGGAGGCCAGGAAATAGGGGGTGAGCAGGGAAGAGTTCAAGGATAAGAACAGGACCCAGAGTTCTCCCTCAGGGAAGAACATGGAAGAAAGACCTAGAACTCGGAAGGTAAGAATGCTAGAGGAGCCTGCTGGGGAGGGGGCAGGATGGGCAAGTCCATTGCTGTGGCAGCTGCTGAGTTTCAAGGACTGGAAAGAGGTGGAGGCAGAAATGGCCAGCAGGCAATGGAAACAAGGGTCTGCGGTTTAAAGGAAGTTAGCGCTTTTACCTCTGCCCATCCATTCCTTCCTTTGTTCTCTCCTCCTGTCCATCTTTCCTTTCATATTTTTGGGGATCGACATATAGTTGGAAGTTGCAGAAATGGATGAGATCTTTAAGTGAAAAAGTACATAAAGAAAAAAGTTTTATTATGGTGTATTTGCTTTGACTATTTTTTAAAAACCCAATATTGATAATCTGATTCACCATGAAAATTAGATGTCACAGTGAGAATCCCAGAAAAGGGGTCATCTGGATTCTACCTGCCCGTCTAATGCCCGCAGGATGATGCCTGTAGGTTGAATGAAGTCCACCCCGTGCCTGGACATCTCAAATCCTTCGAAAGCTTCTTGTGTTGAGTTCAAACTTGCTTATTTACAATGTTTGCTCATTTGTTCTAAAATTTAAATATTTAAACTTTTATCTACTTTTCACAGGAAAATAGTACAGTTTAAGGAACATAGTAGGCCTTACTAATTACTTACAAGTGGCCAACTAATCATCAGCATATAATTATTTCCAAAGAAGAGCAATAGAATATTAAAACAACCTGATCTACTTTTTTTCATTTACTAGATTTGAAAGATTGATTCTATCTTTCATTGGCAAGAATGTGGGAACTGAACATCCTCACTCTCTGTTGATAAGGAACCAATTGACACGGCCGTTGTGAAGGACCCTCTGTCAAAAGGCCCCCAAGTTTAAAATGTCCATTTTTAATTTAGCAATTCTATTTCTAGGCATTTTTCTTACTGAAATAATTAGAGAACTGTTCAAATATGTACATTCATCAAGTATGTCTTTCATTGGCTTGTTTTTATTGTAAATGTTTTAATTGAAGTATAACACATCCATTGTAAGTATACAAAACTTAAATGTATAGCTCAGTGAATTTTTACCAAGGAAACACACCTGTATGTCTGCCATCGAGGTACAGAACATTACTGGCACCCCAATCTGCCACACGCATGACCTAGCTTATAATATATTAGTATGGCAAATTGATAAAGCTATTTGTCCTGGGGAAAGATATCAAAGTTATGTATTTCCCACTGTAATGGTACTCTATCACTAAATAAATTGTTGAATATGATGTATGCAACAAAATACTATTAGAAAGAGTCTGACTTATTTTCATTCATTTTTAATTGTCAAAAAAAGATGCTGCAGAAATATACTTTGGCCCCCAGAGGGCGCAGGGTGGAAAGAAGTCAGAGCTGAGCTTTGACGCCTCTAGATGGCAGCACTGCCTCCTTCCCAGGGCTGCTGAAGAGAATAGGAGTGGTCTAGGACGTTCAGTAAGGGGTGCTAGAAGACGCCAGGACTCTATATATATTTAACTCAACCTCCGTTTTTTTTTTTTCAAGCTCCATGTCCAGTTTTTTCTTATGAAAATATCCCTTGTCATCTTAGATATCAAGAAGCTAATTCATTTCTAAAAGGGCGTTGTCCAGAGCTGAGCCGAAGGCTGCTGTGGGTCATCCGGTGTGTGGCAAGGTGAGTCGAGGCTGTTCTCCCACTTTCTCCAGGACTGTGTGCTCTGTTGCCGGGTATGTGTGTGGGCGAGGCGTGGGGAGAGGACGTTCGGGTCCCAAGACCTGGGTTCTTCAGGGGACTCTACCTCTAGTTTTTGAAGTGTAGTATCTATGCAGAAATTGCAGAAACCTCTACTCTGTCCCCTTCTATCTTTACCAAAATGGAGTGTGCATGGAGTATTAGAATTAGGACAGATGTGTGTGTGTGTGTAAGAGCATTACAGTATGTATGTGTGAAAGAGGGTGTGAGAGTGTGAGTGTGTGTGTGTGTGGCGGGAGGGGTGTGGTAGGTAGTAGGAGGTTCCCAGCTTTAATTCCTATAGCAAACACAAGGATACTGTTGACAGTATATGAACTTAGCTAAATGATACATCAAATTCACAGTTCTAAATGTTCTGCCAAAGGCTGAAGCTGCAGACTTTCTCTTGAAGACAGGAAACAAAACTCAAGCACAACCCCCTCTTGTGCTCTCCCTATTTCAGAAGCATTTTATTTATCACAGATGTTTAGAGGAGTTTTATTAACTCCTGGGCAGGTTTTCTTCCTCTTTCTTCAGTAGGTTAATGAAATAAGCAACACTGATAGCACAATATTCACTATAAGAATTTCACACATCTATTGTTGCATGAGTGTCATTTATTTATTGAAATAAACATTATTATGAACACATAATGGAAAAATGCTCCTCAAAAGAGGAAGGTGAACGTTGACCATCAATAGGACAAAGCTATCTTCAAACGACAGAGATGTAGGACAGTTTCACAGTTTGGTTTATAATTACACTGAGGAAAAGGTTCACCTATGTGTGTGTATCCGCAGGTGCAAGGTTTTGGATGAAGAGGCTCAGGAATGTCTCCAGCTGCTTGCGTGATCTGTATGCAATCAGTCCCCCCCTGTTGGCCCAGCGATCCACTCCACTAGCATTTTCATTTTCCACGTGGTACACCAACTGTGGCAAATCATGCCCCATTTCTAGGTTTCCATCCAAGCATTCTTTGAAGTCTACCATTCCCCCGCCCATGGCCCTGAGTATGGCATGAGCAGCACAAGAGTCCCATTTGAATGTGGTATCTTCTGAAAAGATATAAAAGTCCACGAGGCCTTGGACAACACACAGGCTCTTGTAACCAGCCCCAGCTGCCCGGAATATGCGGTCTCCACACACACGTGACAATGTAGCTTTGATGGTCTCCTTTTCACTTGTACTAATGACAGCTGAAAAATGGTGAGAGAATTCAGCCTTGGAGCTGGTGTTTTCAGTCAGCTGGCTCCGAGGTTCACTGCCGTTTCTTTGAGAGATGGGAGGCTGATGCGAATGGATGTTGGTTCCCATGTAAGAAAGGCCCCAGTAGCACTGTCCTTTCCACCTGTGGAAGAGAACTTTCAGTTTGTGGAGGTAGGTTATCACATTTGTTTTTTATTATTCATTTTGCTTTCCAACTTCATGATATGAAAAAATATTTAATGTAACGAATCTCAATGCCTTAAGCCTAGACTTAGATATCAAATAGCTAATTCATTTCTAAAAGTTACTTCTTTGCATGCAGCTGTCTGTGCTGTTGCAGATTAGGAGTACTTTCAGTGTTATAGCACCATCACATCAATCCAGGGCAATGCTAAAGTATTTGTGGGATTTCTGGGCCTCTAGGAACACAGCAAAATCTCATCGCCACTTTTGGCATTTAAAATCTAGGGAAAAAGATGAACAGATAGATAATCTGTTTTTTCAATCTGCAAGTTGTTTACAATCCTCACAAGTTTTTTGTTTTTTTTTTTCACTTGGTAACTCCTTTTCATGGTCTTATTCACAAACTCTGCTTCGGATTTAACACCAAGAAAGATGGACTAATTTTTGGCAACAAATATAATTACGGCACCTATCATTTCTCATTGTTTAATTTGTATGTTAACCGTGTATGTTTAGTAACTTACTCTAATTCCAGAGGAGGAAGCTGAGGCTTAGAGAATGTAAGAATCTAAGTATTACTCCAGGATCTGTGCCACTAACTATTTCATAGACTAATTCTATGCCATGATTCTGCCTGCATCCAGTCCCAATTCTTTTCAATTTCTTAATGACCTTTTAAAGATAACAAACATTTTTGGTTTGGAAGAAGGCAGGGGGAGAGGAAAAATGTCGAAATTCCAGGTGTAGTTTATGACTATTAAAGAACAAACAATTCTTAGTTGCCTAAAGTAACTCAAAGTTCAGTAAAAAATATGTAGTCCTGTACAAATAGAATGGTAAGACCTATGTCAGTGAAAACTCTGAAACCACAGGAGAAGAGCTGCTTGATTCCGCCCGGACTCGGCCATGCCCTGGAGTCAATCCAAAGCACAGCCATGGATCGGAGGCAACTGGCTGCCCTCCACGCCCTGCACAGGAGTCCACGGAAGGGTGACGAGGGAGGAGGCTGACACGTTTATGGGGACAGCACCCAACAGTCAGGTTCTAATTTTCACATTTGTTTTGAATTTCTTCTAAAATTGTGTCAAAGTTCCACTGGCTGTGTAGTGACAGTAATGTTCTTATTCCAAATGTGTTAGAACACAGTGTTACCACTGCTCTAATAATCTCGTTTTGAGTGGGTTCTAGGAATAGGGAACAGGATTGCTACATTCCAGCAAAACAATGATTTCCCCGAGATACTATTTCTTTTCAAAGTTCCTACCAGCATGCACTTAGCCCCAAATAAAATTATGCCAATAAAATTAGGCCGAATAAAAGAACTTTAACTCCAACATGCAGACTTTCAGTAGGAACACTCCCAAGATATCAAGTCACAGGAATGTCACGTGGAGTGGGGATCTTGACCTGAAGCAAAGCTGAGGCTGTAAATTCTAAAAACCATCATATTCCTAAAGTGGTCGTCTTCTACCTGAGGGTGTTTAGGTCTCGTGATGCGAAAGGCTGGTTGATGACTCCCATCAGGGGCACCCCCGTCTGTATGTCGTACACCCCAATCAAAATGGTGACGCACTGGAGGCCACTGGGGAAGACTCCTTGGTTGGATTCAATGTCAGCAGAACCCTTTATATACTGGTAAGTTGAATCTGAAAATGAAGCAGATGTGTTTGGATTCAGGTAACGACTATTGAAAAAACAGTGAATATATCTAGAAACTCTGTCCTATATCATTTCCCTCTAATTTAATAACTGCTGTGGTCTGAATGTTTGTGCCCCCCACCCCATTTCTAACCCCTAAAAGGGATGGTATCAGTACGTGGAGCCTTTGGTAGTGCTTAGTCATGAGGTGGAACCCTCATAAATGGGATTAGTGCCCAACAGGAGGCTCCAGGGCGGTCCCTAGTCCCTTCCACTGTGTGAGGACGTGGTGAGGTACCGGATGTGAACCAGGGACTCAGCAGTCCCCTAACCATGTTGGCGCCTTGACCTTGGACTTTTAGCCTTCAGAGCTGTGAGAAACACATTTCTGTTGTTTCTAGGCTACCCAGTCCATGGTATTTTGTTACAGCAGCCCGAACGGACTAAGACAGTAACCATTTGTTTTTTACCTTTGAGTGGCACTTGGTATTTGACCTCTTGTACTCCACTTTTAAGCTCTTGTGTTTGATTTTCCTGATTATATGGGAACTCGAGGGAAAGCACTGGTCTATGGTTCCTGTGGCATCTAGCATAGCACCATGTACACAATAAGCACTCAAACATTCATCATGTTGACAGCATTTAAAAGCTAACAGCGCGGGAAAACTGGTAGGCATTTTTAGAGCTCTTGCTAATCATGGGACAAGTCCGATGTGGATGAAAAAGCCTCCTTACAGGAATCTGTCTCGGGTGAAATTATGGTTGGGTTTTTTTTGTTTTTTTAGTCACTCAAATTATAAGGAAAGAGACAATTATGGTAGCACAAAAGGGAAAAAAATAACAGGCTCCTGTGAAAAAGAAGCTGAGGAGCTAGGTTTCTTTTCAAGAGATGGTGCGTGCCAGCAGGAGACTGCCAGCATCGAGTGAGGTAACACCTAGTCCAGGGTGTGCTGGGCCGAAGGTCCAGAGAGCGAGCTCACAGAGTCAGTACAGGATAGAACCAAGACAGGGGAGATTCCTGACCTCAGAAATCTTAACTGATGCCGATGCTTTAAGAGATAAAAAATTTGGGAAAGAGTCTTAGTTTGCATTTATAGCCCACTGGCTGAATATTCTATTGGTTGGCCAAAAAGTTCATCCAGTTTTTTTTCCATATGATGGCTGTAGTAGCACTTAGTTGCCTGTAACTTCATTTGAAACAATTTTGTTAGATTGTATTGTGACAGCTGTCATATCGGCAAGCATTTTAAAAACAAAATCGGTGAATTTTTGTGCCATTTTAATATTGAAGATGGAAGAGGATACACAGCATTTTTGGCATATTATGCTGTGTTATTTCAAGAAAGGTAAAAACACAATGGAAATGCAAAAAAAGATTTGTGCAGAGTATGGAGAAGGTGCTGTGACTGATTGAATGTGTCAAAAGTAGTTTGCAAAGTTTCCTGGTACTGTTGACATTGTGGCCAAATAATTCTTTGCTGTGGGGCTGTCTTATGCATTGGAAGAAGTTTAGCAGCACCCCTGGACTCTATCCACTAGAAGCCAATAGCAGGAGATAGCCAACATATGCAAAATATCCAAATCAATAAAGTTATTGGTGAAAATGAAAAATGTCTTTTAGTTTATGGAAAAAACTAAACGGACTTTTTGGCCAACCCAGTGTAATTCCTCCATGACTGAAGGCCTTTCTATAACACCGTGCAATGTGCTGGTAACGCAGGGAGGGTGGAGGGGTTTGCTGCACAGCACAATGAAGGGTGCCAGTTGTATTGGGCGGAAGATGCTAGGCAGGTGGGAAAGAATAAAAGGAACTTCTGAAAATTGACACCGAGGGCATTGTATTTACAGCATCTTTGAGATGAGGCCTACACTTTTAAGACAATATGCTGCAGATTTTGGTTCAAAAAATAAATAATGGGTGAAGTTTATGTAGGGCTTACAAACAACTGCTCATGAATCATATTTAGCTGTGCTTTGTTTGGCCTGTACAGTGCTTTTGATTGCTTGTTTAACTGAATTAGTAGGCAGTGCTTAAAAAATGGAGAGATCTCACTTAATAACCTGAATTTTAGTTTCTCTTTGAAAATCTAAAGTTTTGGTGTGTGCTCCCATATGGCAAATATCTGCTGAAGCTGATGCTCTTTAATTGGCATGTGTGCTCAGTTAGGTAGAGCTGCTATCACGTCCTTCTCTCAATCTAGCAGCCTGGCCCCTGTCATTGAAAGATGAGTTCATTCAACTCTGTATGTGGCACAGATACCACAAACACACTTACAGTTATATGTTATAGATGCACATCTGTTTACAACAGCATATCACAACACACACACCTCTTGATTTGTCATTTTAAACGTTGAAAATTTTTTTAACTTCCAGGAGAGTTAAACTACATTCGATTTTTATTTTTCTAAGCCTCCCCACCCCAAAAGGATTATTAATAAGAACAAATGAATAAAAGCAAACACACTATCCTCTACTTACCTATGGGGTCCACCCAAAGTCCCAAAATGTCCTGTGGAATGGTGATCTCTATTGAATCCAGAGTTGGGTCAGTAAGGGCAACATCCTGATGAACAACCTTGGCTAATGCTTCAGATGCCAACTTGTTACCATTTAGGACCTTGCTAAGAAGCTCTACTGTTTCTTCCTCTGTTGGACACAGTCTCAAGATAATCTTTTCTCCTAGGGTAGAGACAAACTAAAAGTCATTAATTTCAAGAGTTGCCAGGGAGAAAGAAAAAAGGGGGGTGGGGCAAAAGCTGTGCACTTGGATTGGGTGAGAGCAACCTATCCATATCAGTGGTTCCTAACCTGGCTAACTGCCAGGGTCCTGCTGAGGTGGGGGGTCATAGTCACAGATGCCTAGTGGTCACTCATACAGTTAATATGAATAGTGAGGGATGACTGCCAGGAATTAAACCTTCTCCCCAGAAAAATGCCTGCAGGGGCATATGTATACAATTTTGTATGCAGTTGAAGGGGCCTCATGGACCAGTTAAGAACCCCTGAATCCTGAGTCCTTTTGACTTCGTAATATACATAGGTTACCCGGATGTGTTTGAATATGTTATTGCAAAGAACAGTACTTTTGTCAACACTTCAAAGTGCTTGTGCCGCTTCTATGATTTTTAATGAAAAATGTTTATGCTCAGTAAAGTACTAAGATGAAATATACTAATCTTTAAATGTAGTAACACTGTATGGCTCTAAATGACATACATAGAATAGCTCTCCTCTGTGAAACACTGGAAATCAGAACGTAAGCCAAGCTGTTTCTCTGAGTGAAACCACAATTCACCAAGTTTAGGTGCTTTACCATCACTTTAAACATGCTTCTTAGCCCCTTGGTTAATGTGGTTTCCAGCTCCCAACAAAAGTAAGGAAAGAGGCTGGCAAAAACAGGCCAATTAATAGCAACAAAAAGTGACAGCAATGGAGAATATAAACTTTTAAATATTAAGGAAACATGGCACCTCGGGGCTTTTTAGGAATATAGACAAACACTCCTAGCTGCCCAAGGCATTCCGAGGACCAGCAGCGTCTGCACTGCCTGAGAGCTTGCTAGAAATGAAGAACTTCATACAAGTTGGTAGTTACGAAACAGTCACGGGGATGTAAAGCACCGTGTGGGGAATGGAGTGAATGATACTGCCATAACCGTGTGTGGTGCCATGTGGGCACTGGGAATATCAGGGAAACACTCTGTAAAGCACATGATTGTCCAAGCACGAAGCTGCACACCTGACACTAATCTAGAAGGATATTGAATGTAAATTATAATTGAAAAATAAAATTTAGGGTTCTTTTAAAAATAAGAAAGAAATTTAGAACTTCAGGCCTCATTCCAGACCTACAAAATCCCGAGGTGACTGACATGATCATTACGGTTTGGGAAGCACAGTATAAATCTGTGACAGTGAAGCAGCCAGAAACGCTCACTTAAACTCAGTCCAGTTAAATTCAAATTAAATTCATGTATTAAAGTTGAGGAACAATAATATTGATCACTGCCACATATTAAGCATCTACTCTGGGCTCAGTAAAATCGTGGGATCATTCAGAGGAGCAAGTCATCTCACGTCACACCTTTGCTTAAAATTCTCCAGTGAATTTGCATCATGTTAGAAGAAAACCCAAACTTTTTCCTACAACCTTCCATGATCGATTCCTGTCTCACCCAACAGTCCCTCCCCTTCTCCACATCAGCCCCTCCAACATGCTAAGCCCATCATCTCTTCCAGTTCTCAGGAAAATGTATGTGGAATGCCTTTTTGCCCCTATAATTCTAGATAAGTAAAAAATTAAAACACAGTAACTTTATGAAGTAGTTACACATGGGATTTTAAATGTAGGGTTTGTTATGGATTAGTCACAGGTTTTTTTTTAACCTTCAGAAGTTTAAATGGTGTTTTCCTTCCTTCAGTGTGTCACAGAACTAATTGCACCTTACACAGCCCACAAAGAGACAAATTTTTTTCCGGAGTTAATCTAGAAATTAGTTTTTCCTTTGTAAATGTGCCCCTTGATGTTTAACTTTTTGTCACAGGATTAGTGTTTAAAGTTCACTATTTTAATCTCCCACCATTAAGCAAACAAAAAGCTCAAACTAAAAATTTATTTCTCTGAAAAGAATCAGATGGTGATTTTTATATTTTTTTCTCTATACCACAGGGAATGTGGAGGTCTATCAAAGGAGAATCTGGCACACAGGAAACTAATTAAATAAGGCTTAAAACCTGGTATTAAAAGGAACATTTTTATTTAGTCCAACTCCCTTTCGAGAGGTTTGAGAACAGAGAGAGGTGACGTGATTTGCTCAAGATCACACAGGACGTAGGAACAAGGCGCCCTCCACATTCTCCGCCGAGGCCCATGACTCCCCAGCGGGCCCACAGAGAGGTTCAAGCCTCGGACCTGGAACTGTCTGCACAGTGTGCAGGTGTAAGTCTTTCTGGGGCATCTGTAACTTCCATTAGGTTCCCAAAGGACCATGCAAGTTTTCAAAAGGTTAAGTCATACATTATTTAAATACTACAGATTTATATCTAAAATAATCCATGTGGCTTTGTTAACTAACTCTAAGGTACCACATTTCCCTAAGTTAAATGGCCTGGTATTCTGAGGTATTGAATAAAGTCTAACATTCAAATATTAATATATTGTCATTTACATGAAAGGCTTCTAAACCTCCACTGATTTTATAATGTAAATTGAAAATCAGAAAAGAAAATGTTAAGTTACAAAAATATATTAAGATTCGTATACTTACCCAAATCATTAGTAAACTCATTGGATTCTTCTCCAAAAATTTTTTTTTCCAAGCCTGGAAACTGAGTAATTCAGAGCATGACAATAAACCCAAACAATAACACTAAAAAAATAAAAACTATATACATGTTCAATTATGAATAGGTTTCCATTTTATATTTCAAATTACAGTAAATAGCACAATTAGACCTGAAATTTAGAAATTCACAATTGCAGAAATCAATCTAAGCATAAAAAAATGAAGTCAGCTTGGTTCAGTACTTAGTTTTCTAGTATTTTCCTGCTCCTTTGCCCTTACAAAATGTCCAAATCATGGTAGAAGTCTGGTTTCCTTATGTCCTGTTGAGTTTGCAGAAGTATTTCTGGAAACTGCTATCTACTTAAGGACCATAGAGTTAGAGTGCTTTCAAAGGAAATACTTTAACTATTGCTTTTAAATAGCATCCTAGTGGCTTATACAAGTTAATATTATTCATCAAATATATAAAATTATTACTTGAGACTGGATAGAAAGGATTAGCAAATAACCACATTACATTTTTGTTTTCATTTTTCAGGTGTGTTTTCTGCACCTGCTGGAAGTATCATTCACCTTCAGGGTAGGAAGGTGATGTAGCAAAAAAAGTGAGGAAATACTTGAGCAATAATGTATGCATCAATATAGAATGAAAAAATCTTTTTCATCTTTGTATAACCAGAAAGCTTTCAGATATATTTTGCTTCTGACTTTCTCTACCATAAAGATAATTTTTCTCAAAATATGTGCTGAATATGTGCAAAATATGTGTGATGTTCTCAGAGAACAAAAGGAAGGAAATGCTTTAAATATTTGAACTCAGCCATTCACAGGTGGCTAATAGCTTTAATAATACCCACAACCCCTTGTTATTTGTTCGGTTTTGAAGAGCAGTGCAAGTCAACAAGGGCTGGCAGTAAGCCCATCATCAAGGGCTGAGGCTCGGTCGCAGGCCTGCTTCTAGGCCCGTTTCTGAGGTGCCGGATGTCAGTCATGAAACAAAGGTATTTCATAAAGCCAAAACTGAACATCATCTATTTGTTCATAAGTCCTGGCATATACCTCATCAATGAGCAATCGCCTGAACTTGTTATAATGCTTTACGGCAAGTATTAGCCCATAAAAATTAATGTTGATGCATTTCTAATCCAGTTGCTCAACAGTGCCTTGAAACCAACTATCTTGATCACTATCAAAATAAACTTGCTTCATTTAGTGTACTGTAGCCAGATAATATAGAGCATGAAAAAGTAGAGTTGGTAGAGGTTTCAGAGGGTCATTTATTCTCTCTTCTTGCTTGTGGTCAAGTATTTACTTAAATGATTTTAAATTATCCCTAATATTTTGAGAATTTCATAGAATACTACTCCAATATTTTATAGTACCTTCTGTTAATAAAGTTCTATCCTCCTGAATCTAAAATATATACATATAATTAGTAGACCATATAAAAGGCCATATAGTGTGGCAAAGAGTACAGACTCTGGAGCCAGGTGGCCTGTGTTCAAAACTGGCCCTGCCATTCACTTGCTGTGTAACCTCAGGCAAGTTGCTTAACCTCTCTGTGCCAGTCTTTTTTCACCTATTAATTAATATAACATTTTATTCTTCATAAAATTGTTACGAGTTAAAAAGTTAAATAAGCCTTTAGAACAGTGCCTGACACATACTAAGCATTTATAAGTGTTTGTTAAGTGTAATTGTTTATTATTACTATTTATGAATAGAGTGTTCCCCCAGTCAGCTTAAGTTACCTAGATTCACAACCATTGTTAGTTATAAACAGTATTTTTCTACTAAAATAAAGGGGGAGTTTAAGTCTATAAGCCCATAAACAAGGCAACAATTAGATACACAAATATGTCAAAAAGATGGGACTTAACATATCAACATTTTTAAAAGTTATAAAGTAACTTTCAGTGTCGTGTCTATTGAAATAAATATGTGCCGTGCACACACATGCGCACAGAAGGAAGACATTCTAACACTATATACCAGAACATAGCTGTGGTTTTCTCTAGTGCTGAGATGAAGAGGATTCTTATATTTGCGGATTTCCCATAGAATGTGTACTATTTATTAAAAAGAAGCTTAATATAAAGTTCTATTCCAAAATGTTTCTCTCTAGCTATTAGACTTGTGAGTGATTTTTGTTTCATTATTTGCTTTTCTGTATTTTTAAATTTTTCTGCAGTGAACATTTTAGTATATTATAGTCAAAACAAGGTGGGGGAAACAGTTGTTTGCTTATTTGAATTCAAGGTGCTTATATTCTGAAGGAGGGGGAAAAAGAAAAGACATGCTATTTTAACAGAACAGAAGCCACAAGGGCAAATATTTTGTAATTAACTTGGCTGTGACCTTTCTTACCTTGTTCTCCATATTCTGTTTTATAACTTCCTGTACCAGTACATCAGCCAGGGTCTTGAAATCAACTGTGAACTTCTTGTTCTTTTCTCCTTCTTTCTTTTCTTCTATCAGCAGCTGGAAGAGAGCTTCCTGCTGCCTGCATGCCCGGGCAATGTTGGCAGCTTTCTCAGAGACGTGGAGCAGCTCCCGGAGGATATCTGACATTTCGGAACCTTGCTTTTCAGTGGCAGCTGTGGGTGGAATCAGCACCTACCCTCTGCTGTCAGCTGGAAAAATACAAGAATGTGAAAGAGAAAGCAGTTCAGAGAGTCATGTCCGTCAACCTGGTCAGCATGGCAGGCAGCACAGCCTGTGTACAGAGTGGGGCAGAGTGGGCTTGCAGCTGTTTGTATGGACGGCAGCACAACAGCTAATAAACAGCAACACAAGAATAAACTGTTTCGCACACTCACAACTGTAAACCTACTTTTCCCCACCCTGTATATCACTGTCACATCCTCAATGTGGAAGAGCAGATATCATGTAAAATTTAAGACAAAATATTCATAGTCTCAAAAATCCATTAGGCAAAGAATTGACTTCTAGGCATTTATATTTATAAATCCCTAGAGAGGCAAACACACAAGCATGGCGTTAAATTCTTGTAATGACCTTGGAATGATCGTTTAGGAGTGTTCTTTCTTTCACCCTCTGGGGGAAGTTGAAGAGGATTTATCCTATGAGTTCTGGGGCAACTTCCTAAAATACTAAGCACCAGTAAGCCCTATTGTGTTCCGCAAGACTGAGGCAACTCTTGGGCTTGCAACCCAAGCAATCTCCCAGCCACCATCCCCGCCCCATAAAAAAGCCCCACTGTCTGTGTTGCTCTTCTAGTCAGAAAAAGTCCAAGTAATAAAGTGAAGTGAAACATGCAGTTTGTTGGGACTTGAACAATTCTGGCTTCTAACAGATATACTATCACACTTCGATATCCTATTGGATAATTAGGAGAGAAACAGTTCTCATTTTTCAATAGTAGCTACATTTTCTTGAAAACTTTAATAATTGCTCTCTCATTATTGTGAGAATTATGTTGGGGATTATCAGTCCTGTCTTAAAGTCAAGAAAACTAGAGCTTAGGGAGGTTAAATAACTTCTGGTTTACACAGGAACATAGGCTCAGCAGCAGCCCATGTTCTTTATTATCATAATAAACACTAAACTTCTTTTTTAAAAAGCTCCCTTAATAGATAATATAAGGCTGAGAACTGGTACCACATAAAGCAGTCAATGCAATGAAGTTAATTGTGAGTTGTCATAGCTGTTTTAAATTAAACAAATTGCTATAAAAATATATGCTATTTTGTTAAGATTATGGGTCAATCACCATGAGAAAATACGTCCAACCTCAATAGTAATAAAAGGAAAGTGAATAAAAGCCATGAGACATCCTCCTTCTCTATTAAATAGACAAAGCTGTTTTGAAGTTAGCATTCATTCTTAGAAAAGGGGCAGAGAGCTTTTGCTGATCTCTGCTAGCTGGTGTGCACATGAGTGGGTTTCCACAGGGCAATTCGAGAAAGATGTGTCAGGTTCCCTCGAGATGTCACTACCTTTGTAGCCAGTAACTCCGGTCCTGCCTTCATTTCTGTTAAGAAAGTCAGAGTTGAGTTAAAATATTTGTGCAAAAAGGATTAATATTATTTACAATAGCAAAATGTTGAAAATAACCTTAAACATTGGTGAAATGTAAGATAGACTACTAAGTGGTCATTAAACTCATGTTTTTGAAGAATATTTAACATGGAAATATGTTAATGTTATAATGTTAAGTGGAAAAACAACCTGTGGATATATGAATATATATATCTTAACAGAACACACAAGTCCCAAGAGTATAAATTCACCAACTTTGATCATTTTGATTTTTGTTCAGAGATTATTAAAAGTAAAGGGAAAAGAATCAATGAGCTAACAGTTACCTTAATAGCTTTTATCTTAAAAGCAGCATGAAGATTTTAAGAAGTCCAATTTGAAAGTTTTCTAGATAAACACTATCAGTATTATCTATTTTACTCAACTTTGTTAAAACCGATTAATTTTTTTTTCCAAAAAGAAACACTTTCCACAGCGCCCTCAGAACACTCAGGGGAGTGACTCACACGGCCACGAGCTCCAGGAACCACCCCATCCATGCCCTCACACAGCAGCTTGACCACTGGGAAAGAAATGCCAGCCTTAAACTGCGGTCCTGGTGCAACCAAGCACACCGGGGCTTGGTCATGTGGCACCTTGTCACATGACCCAACAATTGGTGGTGAAGGAAACAGGTTTTTATTGACAGGGTTCCAACCTGGGGGTGGGGGCTGAGAGCACTCCTGCTAGGAGCCCTGCTCTCCCTCGAGAACCAGCACGTCCCTTGCTCCCCAAAAGGCTATAAGCCAGAACCATGCCTAGATGTCCCCCGTTTCCTTATCTGTTCTTAAGCTGGTCTCCCAAACAGATCACCATCCTCTCTGGAATGTGCACTTGTGGGTTTCAGAGTTGCCATCTCTTACAGCAGCTCTCTCTTTCAGGATCTGGGGTACATTGTTCTCATCCTCCATATAGTGGTTCAGGAAAACATGTGCTGTGTTACACTGGATCGTGATGGACTCTAGGGAGAGCACATGTCCTATGAGTGTGGCTTCTCCATACCTCCTTCAGAGACATAGAAGTAGCTCCTCTCTCACTACAGACAGCAGGGCTTCTCCTCGTGGAAGACTCTCTCCCTTACACACCAGACCTCATGGCGGAACAGACCCCTTCTCTTTCAGCCTACCCTCATTTTAAATGCTTGGCCCAGAACTTCCTATGTGACCTCATATCTGGCCCCTCCTACGATGTGCCATTTTTGCCAGTTCCCCTGTATCTTTTACCTTCTTTGGCCACCATCTTTAATCAGGGCAAGAGTTCCCAGTGACTTCCGAGGTGGGCATATGCCACCTGCCTTTAGTGCAGGTGCTATATAAGCTCTCCCCGCATTCCCTGTCACCAGTCCCAAATTCTCCTCAGAGTCATATACACCTTCTACCCCAGGAGACAGACCTCTTCAGTCAAGCAAGGCACAACTATTGACTTGTCGTTGTTATGCAAAGTATCTTAATCACTGTATCATCCACTCCCCCCTTCCTCCATCAAGGTTGTGGGGGTTTTACTCCTATTTTCAGGGAACCCCCACTCTGCACCCTGTTACACTGGTACACAGATTTTAGGAATTTGTTGTAACACAATAATCAGGGTTTTCTGTTTCAAAGTTATCTCAGAGTTCAACCTTAATCACTCTTTACTCTGACACCAGGCAACAATATCATATTTTGTCAAATTTCTGCTTGACTGCCCAGTGTCAGTTTGAGACTAAGCTGTCTCCAGCCATGCTATGGGAACCTCATACTGTAAGAACTCAGCACTTCTTCAGCTATTTACCTTTCTCTGGGTCCCTGCTCCATAAAAAAAATCTTTTATAGCTATTAGCATCTATATGCAAAGCCTTCTAATTAATTTGCCTAGTTAGCCTACTACTTTCTGACTGAATGGACCATTTTCTCCAAACAAATCTAACCACCATTCTTTGCGCTTCTCTGTAAGCTGCTGCTTTACACTGTGTATCTCTCCATCTGTCCTCAGGCAATTTACTCAGGCAAGCCCAACCCCGAGGGGAGTAGTGAACAACTCATCCTCTCCTTGAAGGACACAATTCAAGACTGTCTACAGAGAAACTGAGGACTACATCCAGGACAGAATTTCTTCAGGCTTAGCAGCACCTCTTATTAATACTTGTGGAAATTATCTTTTAGATGATTTTTAAAAGATTTTATTTATTATTTTTAGAGAGAGGGGAAGGGAGGAGGACAGAGAAAAGGAAAGAAACATGGATGAGACAGAGAAACATCAATCGGTTGCCTCTCTTAAGTGCCCCGTCTGGGGATTGACCCTGCAACCCAGGCGTGTACCTTGACGAGGAGGCGAGCCAGCCACCTTTCGTTTTGTGGAACGATGCCCAACCAACTGAGCCACACCAGTCAGGGCCTTTTAGATTATTTTTAAAAGCAATCTTACACCTCATTATTGACCTAAATTTTATTTAAACATTTCAAACATCTTAGAATGAAAATTATTAGGAACTCATGAGTAGTAAGTTATGACATTTACCATAATTTAATAGCTTTGAATACAAAAGAATTCCTTCTGATTAGTATTTTTAATGGGTGTACTAAGAACTCCCCGGATCAGAATTACCTGATGTGCCTACTTAAAAGACAGATTCCTGGGCTCCATCCCAACTTAGTGAATCAATTTTGTGATACAGGGCCCAGAAATCTGTATTTTTGTCAGCCTCTAGATGATGCTAAACACAGATTTAATAGCTACTGTTCTTCATGTTGCTTATTCTAATTAAACACTACGCTGGCAATTTTGTAGGGGTGGGGGGCAGTGTGGCACCTGGTGGCAGATATCTTGGTGAAACCAGGTAGGTCCAGCAGTTCTGCTATCACTTATCTATGTGCAGAAACAGGACCAAGTTAAAATAAGAGCTAACATTTATTAGGTACTTAACTATATCCTTCTAAGAACTTTACATATGTTAACCCATTTAATTTTCACACAACCCTATGAAAAAGGTACTAATCTCTCCATTTCATAGATAAAGAAATCAAGGCACAGGAGGTTATATGCTTTGCCCCAAATCACACAGCTAGGCAGTGGCTGGGACGAGATTCAAGCCCAGGCAAGCTGGCAGAAGCCTACTCTGTTAGCCAGTACTTCAGCCAATAAAATTCTTTTGTAAACTACTAGCAGTTAACTAAGGAAAGAAATGAGTAATTATTGGATAAGTAATCATAAACATTATTATAAGGTACATTATATAGCAAAGAGTAGAGAACACACATCTAATAGCTGTTGCTAGTTTGACTATTATAAACCACTATTTAATGGACACCTTATTTCCTTCTCACAGAAGAACTTTTGCCCCAGCCGAGCCTCAGCCCTATTGCAAACCATCTTTGCTGCAGAGAAGAAGCTCATCCACCCTCTTCTATTGATGCCTCACAGGCTGTCCAGACATCAGCAGTGAGGGAGGGACTCAGCTCAGGCCAAATTTCTAATTCCTCTTATATTAGTTCCTAGAACTGCCATAACAGAATACCACCAACTGGGCAGCTTAAACAGCTGAAATTTAAGTCTCACAGATCTGGAGGCCAGAAGTTCAGGACCAAGGTGTTGGCAGGTTTGCTTTCTCCTGAAGCCTCATTGGAGACGGTCACCTTCCTTTTTGTCCTTATGTGGCCTTTCCTCTTTGCGTTCGCATCCCTGTGTACCACCCTCTTCTTATAAACGCACCGGTCAGGTTGGATTAGGGCTCTCTCATATGGCCGCTTTTAACCTTAATTGCTTCCTTAAAGGCCCCATCTCCAAATACATCGCATTCTCAAGTATTGGGGGGTAGGCTTTCACCATACAAATTTTAGGGGATACACCTCTCCCAACAGAGAGACCTTGATAATCCTAGCAAATGCTAACACAACCTATTCCTTTGTCTTTTGTTTTCTGGCGAAACAGTAAAATTGGGTAGGGCTCTCTTTCCCACTTATGTGTTCAATAAGTTTAACTGTGTGAGGCAATCTTTCCCATGTGGAATTATTTAACAGGCAAATCATCAAAGATGCCATAAACATTGAAATAAGCTCTCATAAGCCTTACTTTGTAACAATGTATTCCAAATCAGCGTTGAGCAGAGTAGGTTTAAAGAAGTTATATTCCTCACCATCTCAGACCAAAATGTGTGTCTATCAAAATGTCAAATATAAAGTCTCTTTAGTGTTTGTGGGATTTTCATATCCAGTTGGAGAAATACTGACTAAATTGAAGAAGGTCAGTTCAAAGTGAGGGGGAAGGGCTCTTAAGACTTCCTGGAAGCCCAAATCTCTCTACAAAGATAAAACTCTTTTAATTTCTGACCATTTCATCATCTCATCAGAACACTAGAGGTTTAAAAACCGTATCTGCATAATTTACACATACTTTAGGTGTGATAAACAGTAGAGTGGGAAAGACACAGGCTTTGGAATTAGATAAATCTGGGTTGAAAACCTGGCGCTGCCATTGACCAGCTGTGTGGCATCAGGTAATTTACATCCCCTCTCTGAGCCTCTCTCCTCATCTGTAATAGGAAGACAGCATGTACCTTGTAGAGACATTGAGAAGATCAAATGAGATTATTTCCAGAAAAGGGCCAGCACACAGCCTTGCATACAGCAGACAACAAATGACACGTATGACTATTAAACAACTTCACCGAAACCCCAATTACATGCTTTTGAGAAAACAAGAGGCAGCAACTTCATATGGGTCACTGAAATCTTTTTTGAATATTTACTAGTCCATTAAATTCAAAAGGCCGGACCTAATTGTGATTCTCGGAACGACCCAGAATAAAGTTCCTTTATGCCAGCCAGATCTGATTACTTCAGTTTCTGGGCGTCTGGGTGGAAACTTGGCTCCTGGGAGCTGCAAGACTACTCTGGCTTCATGGTAGGCCATCTATGGATGGCTCTGGAAGGTCGTTATGCCATTAAGGGGATATTTTGTCAGGAAATTTTGTGGAGATTCTAGGGCCAGAGGTCGTGTGTGAAGAGCCTGATGGTAGCAGAAGCTGGCCATGCCCTTGTGTTGTTCACAGGGACAGCAGTGTGACAGCACAGATAAGCACCCTCGACAAAATAGGGCTGCTCTCTAATGAATGGGCAAGTGGGTCAAAGCGTTTCCGTTCACATTCCCTTCTTCCTGGAGATAATCCACTGCTTCCACAGAGCCCACATTTTTGCCCTTTATACACTGACTCCACCCCCTCCTCCCCTATTCACATCCGGAATTCAGTCTTTCACTCATTCTCTAAGGCAGGGGTGTCAAACTCACTTTCACCGGGGGCCACATCAGCATCGCGGATAACTTCAAAAGGGCCGAATGTAATTTTAGGACTGTATAAATGTGACTACGTACTCCTTAACAGTTAAGCGAGAGCTCAGCGCTGCCGCCAGGTAGAAACAAGGTGCCGGGTCGGATAGAACAAAGTGGAGGGCTGGATTCGGCCCGTGAGCCTTGTGTTTGCCACCTGTGCTCTAAGGAGTGGCCATTTGAAGCTAATGTATGGTGGCACTGCCTGACAGCTATCGTCGTTGAGGGAAAAGGCTTCCATGAAATACCTGGGTGTTTGACAAGAAGGTGTTTGTGGTGACCTCAAGGGGGTGCAGCTGTCCTGGAGTCTCAGGTGGGCACAGACTGAGGGGCTGGCCCAAGGCTCCATTTAGCTCCCACTGCCATTGCAGTATGAACACAGACCTTGGTCTCCTTCCCTTTTGCTCCATTACTTAGGGATGCTCTAGGGCAGTGGTCCCCAACCTTTTTAGCACCAGGGACCAGTTTTGTGGGAGGCAATTTTTCCACAGTGGGGACCAAGCTCAGATGGTAATGTGAGCGATAGGAAGCGAGATGAAGCTTTACTCACTTGCCTGCCACTCACCTCCTGCTGTGCAGCCCAGTTCCTAAGAGGTCATGGGGCTAGTACTGGTCCATGGCCCAGGGGGTGGGGACCCCTGCTTTAGGGAGTAGTTTAAAGAATGGAGACTCCCAGGCTGAAGGGAAGGGGAACATAAGTGGGCACATATAATGTATGTTGGGGGCTCAATGTGTTCAACTTCTGGAGTGACCAGGGACGAATGAAGTGCGGCATGGTAACAATAGCTTTTCATGGTATCAACGTGAGATGCTCATCTGCTCACCTGGTTACCTAGGCCAGAGGGAAATTGTATCATAAGCATTACTGAAGACTTACAAATACTATCGTTTAGCTCAGCGGAAACAAAATTGTCCTTCTAGTATATAAGCCTTGTTCAGCGTTCAGATCTTTGACTATCAAACACTTCCCAGGATCCATTAATAGCACAGTATGGGATGGTCTGTACCTTTTTGGCGTTACTTTACTTTGATCTGTGCGATATTGCTGTCACCATTCCATAGCCTCTGATTGAAGTTACCACTTTAGTAGCCCATTTCCCACTATCTGTCCATTTACTCTCACGCTCTGTAGAAACCATTAATTTGCACATGTTCTTCCTTCTGGTTGACTGGCCTGCCTTCTGCCTTCTCTACCTAATGTCTACTCACCTTCTCAGAATCAGTTCAAGGTCAAGAAACTTGAATAGATATTTCATAAACAAGGATGTTTAAATGACCAATAAACATATGGAAAAATAGTCTGCCTCATTAGTAATCAGGAAAATGCAACTTGAAATCACAACAGGATACCACTGCATATCCAGTGAAATAGCTAAAATTAAAGACTGAAAATTTCAACTTCGGGTAAGGATACAGTGCTGGTGTGAATAAAATTGGTACAACCATTTTGGGAAACTATTTGTAATTTGTTGAATATAAGCAAAACCTATGAGTCAGCAATTTCCCTTGTAGATATATACCTGACAGACATTGATTCATATATGCATTAAAAAACAAGTGCAGGATATTTATGAGCAGCGTTTGCAATGACCTAATACTAGAAATAACCCAAATAGCCATCAATAATAAAATAGAATTAACTGTGGCATATTCACATGAGAAAATACTATATAGCAGTGAAAATGAAATAATTACTGCTATAGGCAACAACATGGACGAACCTCACACACAAAAAAATGCTGTTAAGTAAAAGAAATGTGCTGTGCAATTTAATTTATTTGATGTTCAAAACCAGGCAAAACTAACTGAAGGTGTTAGAAGTCACAGTGGTGGTTACCCTTGGAGAAGAAGGAAAGGCTACTGATGGGGAATATGAAGGGGGGCTTTAGGCACTGATAATACAGTTGTTCATATGGAAAATAAATAGTGCAACAATAAACGCTGTTTTGCACACTCACAGCTGTAAACCTTTTGCCCCACTGTATCTTCTGGATCTGAATGATGGTTACATGGGTGGGTCGACTGTGTAAATTCATCAAGCTATATACATTTAGGACTTGCATACTTTTCTGTATGTATTTTTAATTCGATAAAGTTTTTTTTTTAAAGACAGTATTTGTGTGCGTGCGCCTGTATGGGCATGCATGTGTGTGCACGTGCTTGCATGCGTAGAGAGTCAGTTCAACAGCTGGCTCCTCCAGAAACCATTCCAGACCCTTCTTCGCCCTCGGCTCCTGGGCCACGGGAGAATCGAGGCAGGCCAAATCTCTGTCCCAGCTCTCCAGTGCAGTTCACATTAGTTTGCTTATTTATGCTTTGTCTGTCGGGCAAGAGGTTGAGATTTGTGTGGGTTCTCAAGACTGTTAGCACATATCTCGGAGGTGTTCAAACTTAGCTAATGAATTTCCTCTTAGCTTTGTAAATACAGAATTCATCCTCCTCATATTATTTATTGTACTTGGATTTTATCAGCATTACCCAGGTGACATTAAGCATGTGGCCCCATATTTATTTATATAAAAGTCTACATATATTCTGCAGATGACTAGCAACTGAATCACATTTTTTAAAAGCACAATTCAGATTCTGAAATTATGCTCTGTCATCTAGGGGTGATCTATCTTTTTTTTTCTAAGATTTTATTTATTTATTTTCAGAAAACCTCGAAGAAAGGGAGAAAGAATGGGAGAGAAACATCAGTCATTGCCTCTCACACCCCCGAAACTGGGTACCTGGCCTGCAACCCAGGCATGTGCCCTGACTGGGAATCGAACAAATGAGTGCCTTCGATTCACAGGCCGGCACTCAACCCACCGAGCCACACCAGCCAGGGTCAGAGGTGACCTATCTTGACAAGATTAATTTAGTTGATTAAAATAGTAAGTTCAATTTAGTTTTGTAAGAAAGGACATTAAAAATGGAATATGTAAATCCACCCATTTAACCTTAACATTCCTCCATCCCCCTTACTAACATTCAAATAGTGCCGACATACACGCAGTGTCTAAGCTATCTGTCCACCTCACCCTACCTCCGTGAAGGCTGCTCATGGACCACATCAGTCTACATTTTTGCTCACTGATGCTGTGCAGAGAAATAGACCACAAAGTTGTCTTCTGTTCTCAAAGGCTGCTCTGGTAGATTATATAAATGCGAGCTTATGCTAAAGCAGTGTTTTCCAAATTAGTGAGATCAAGAATTAATTGGAATGCTCATTAAAAACATAGTGGGTTTTTTTTTTTTAACTTCTCCCCTGGAGATATTGATTTAGTAGATCTGGGTTGAAAAACAGGGAATGTCTTCTGAAATTTAAAGGAACCCCAGGTGCAACAGTCAGCTGTCTCTTGTTCGTTACTTAGGAGCAGAACAGGGAACTGTATAGCTACTGCAGCTAAGAATGATGACCTTGTCCAGCTAAGGGTCAATTTATATTGTCATTTCCATAGCAAAAATTAAGTTCTAGAGAAAGGTAAGCTGATATACATAATAAGAATTCTGCACTAGCATAATACTTATATAAGGTATACATTTTGAAGACTTTCTAGAACCCATTTGAAAGTTATGAAAAAGTATTTCATTTAAAAATACTTTTAAGTCCTGGCTGGTATGGCTCAGTGGGATGGGCATCGTCCTACAGACTGAAAGGTTGCAAGTTTGATTCCTGGTTGGGCACATGCCTGGGTTATGGGCCAGGTCCCCAGTTGGGGGTGTGCCGGAGGCGACCAATTGATGTTTCTCTTGCACATCAATGTTTCTCTCCCATTCTTTCTCCCTCCCTTCTTCTCTCTCTAAAAAATAAATAAATAAAATCTTAAAAAATATACTTTTAAATTTGATAGTGACACTTTTTACCCTCTTCTCCATAGTTAGTAACATTTTCATTAAATGGAAACCCTTTATTTAGTTTTCTATCTGCTATGCTCAACTATATGCTTAAACTTTAGTATGCTAAAAGATGTTTTTAGAACAACCATGGTGTCACAAATGAATCCTGAAATCACATAGAATAAAAAAAGACAAAACCAGATTCGGCGTAACCACTTAACTATAGGAAAGAATATTGTTAAAAATACAAATTTAGTATAATTCAAGGCAGAAGGAAAAGACACACATGTATGGCTTGTAAAAAGACTCTTTTCCATTGAATTCCACTGTTTATAGTTTTGATCACTGTTAACCAGGTTCTAGAATCTTATTAATCCTCAAGTCCATTTTCAATTTTTTTTAATAGAAAATCTACAGGAATGTTAACAGACTATGTCAGCTATTCATTCCAGCAACAGTTATTTTTCCACTTGTGTGTGGCCATGTTTGTTTATTTTGTTTATGTTTGTCTTTTTTGTTTATTTTGGTCTGTTCTTTTAAAATGCTATTATCTGGGCCTACATTAAGTTTTTTTTTTTTTTCATCCTCACCCAAGGACATACTTACTGATTTTAGAGAGGGGAAAGCAGGGGAGAAACATCAATGTGAGAGAGAAACATCGATAGGTTACCTCTTACAAACACCCCAACTGGGTATCGAACCCGCAACCCAGGGATGTGCCCTGACTGGGAATTGAACCCGCAGTCTTTCGGTTTATAAGATGACACTCCAACCAACTGAGCCACACCAGCCAGGACAAGCATCCTCATTCCCTTAGAAATTTTGATTCAGGAACTACCAAGCTGCAACCTGGGAGTCTTTTTAAGCTGCTATTATCTACCACCAAGGTAAATTTAAAAATTAGATAAGATTGGGAAACACAACTCCACACTAATCGTGAGAGGGAAGCAAAGTGCTGTCAACTCTGCTTTTATTTCTAAACTCTAAACCAAAAACCAAAAAATCAAGAGAAAGTTTTATTAGCTTCATCACAAAATTCAAAATATAGCGTGGTGCCAAAGTAGGCTTATGCTTGTATGGAAAATAAATAAATAATAAATGTTGTTTCATGTACTCATAACTGTAAACCTACTTTTGCCCCACCCTGTATTTTAACAAAAACATTTATAAAGATACACATGCAGAAAAAGTTCTCATGTAGATCATCCTCATCTTTAATAAAAGAAGGCATATATTTTAATTAATCACTTTATATGACATAATTATCTTTTAGGCAATTTATCTACAAGATGAAATGAATAAGACATTTTCTAACTGTTATCAGAGCCAGAAATACTATAAAAGGGGAAATACAAATATAATAAATAAGTTTATAACTTTTCCCCAAAGGCCTTATATGTCAAATAAGGCATATTCTCTTTTTTTCCCCAGGACTACCCCAAGTACAGCTTTAATTAAATCTGTAATAAGATATTTCACATTAAATGGCATAAGACCAAGCTAGAAATGGTAGCTCATTCTATGCAAGAAGTAAAGCATAACATCATGCACCTTACGTAATCCTCTTCATGACTAAGAACTAACTTCATGAGTAGTATAAACATTGACAAAAGCTTAAAAGTAAAGTATGTTCTAAATGAGAATGCAAATAAATATTCGCGTTGGAAAATAAACTCTTCCATTGCCTTTACTTTCCCCTGATGGTCCCTATTTTAAAAAGTAAAAATGAGGTCATCAGCTCATATCAATTCAGTAGATTATTTTCATCATTAGACTATTGTCACACTGAGCAAGGATGATCCTTATTCATTTCTTTGGTTTCAAAGCTAGGCATCACAAAAAAGGAGCCAAAAAATGTTTTATTCAACATATGGGATGCACTTAAGTGGAACATCCGTATGGCCTTAACCCACTGTCCTTCTAAAGTGAAATGTCATTCACGCAGTGGGCAAACGCCTCGTTATTCAACTTTAAACCTAGCTTTAAAATTAGCTTTAACACCTGGCAAGGTAGCTCGGTTGGTTGGAGCGTGGGTGCCCATTCGCCGGCGTTGGGGTTCCATCTCCCGTCAAGGCACACGCAAGAATCAACCGGTGAATGCATAAATAAGTGGAACAACAAATAGATCTGTCTCTGCCTCTGTCTCTCTGAAATCAATTAAAATAAAATAAGCTTTAAAAACTGGAAATCTCTAAAATATACTCCTTGGCTGTTTATATGTATTCCTCATGGACCTATTAAATAATCTAGGGACTTTCCTGCTCTTTGTATCCAACAGTATACGTGACTTGGCCAAACCCACGTTAAATATTTTCTCCCACTACTACTCTGGCCATACGAATTATGCACATCTCACAAAACCGCCTTTCATAATGCAGAGAATTAAAAACAAGGAGGTACAGACTTTTCTAAGTACAGTCCCATCGTGTTTGTTTTACACTCGTCTAGTGGTCTAGTGGGGCAGTAGCCGCGGCCAGGAGCCTTGAGCACTCAGGAGCATCTCCCACAGCAAAATCCAGGGGCGCTTGACAGCTGCGCCATCTACCTGTTGAACCTGAGCCGCTGCCCTCGACAACTGTCAGGTCAGCTCCGACCTAGAAATGCTAATGATCAATCAAAAAAAAAATTGTTTGCTAACCTTTCTTCCCCCTGTCTACTTCTTTCGGTCGTGGCCGCAGAGCCCCGGGCGCCGCAGGACCCGCGACCCCCTCCGCCCGGCTGGTTGCCGCGGTGGTGCGGGTGGGCCGGCCGGGCGGCAGCGTCGGGGCAGCGGACCGAGGTCAGCACAGGCCGGGCGGAGAGGCAGGCAGCCCTCCGGGCCCGGATTCACTCACCTGCGGTCCGGAGCGGCGATCGGGAACGTGCTGTTCGCCCGGACCGGGAAGCAGACCGAGGAGGAGGGAGCTGCGGGGCCGGGGCGAGGGGCGCAGGGAGGAAATGGTAGTAACCAAGCCGGGGATGCGGAGCCCAGAAGGAGGCTGCAGCCTTTCCCTCTCGAAACGGAAGAGGCGGGGGAGGAGGAGGAGGGAAACGCGGAGAGCGAGGAGGCGACCTGGCGCGGGAGGCCAGCCGAGGGGCGCCAGGCGTCTGGCCGCAGGCGCGGGGCAGGGAGCGCGGCGAGGGGCAGGCGCAGCCGGCGGCGCGCTGCCCGCCCGGCCCTGGCTCGCCGCCCTCGGCCTCCGCCCGGCCGCCCCCCCGGGACCGCGGCGTGGAGCGGCGGGCGACGCCCCGAGTCTCCCCGGCGGCGAGGGCATCCCGTGCCCGCAGGAGCCGGGCGTCTGCGACGTCACAAGTGGAGCGGGAGGATTCCGAGGGGGGTGCCAGGAAGGAAAGGGCCCCACGGTCACCTCATCCACCTAATCCCGTTTTTTTGTTCCTGTAGCTGCCCATAAATTCAATTTTAAAAATTCGCCTTCATTCTTCTGTACCCTTTGCGGGGGCGGGGTGCGGGTTTGAAAGCGAGTTGGCGGCTGTGAAGATGGACTTCCTGCCCCGGGCGGTCAGGCCCCGTTGTTCTGAGGGCAATGTCAAGTGCGCCGGCTGTTCTTCAGCACAGCAGCGTCCCCTGGGCGCTTGCCGTACAGGGTGTGCGCCTAGTGCCACCTGGACAGTCAGTAGGCCAGGGCTAGCAACTCCTCTCTCGAACCCTTTCAACGGTGGTACTCAGTGAACTTTAAAGGTGGTTTTAAACGGTGAGTGAGGCTAGGAATGAGCGATGATGGGGCGGGTGGGGAGTAGCAGAAATTTTTAAAAGGCCACGAAGTTTTCGGTAAAAAGGGCTTGGCAGCCAGCCCAGCAGATTGATTGTTGACTAGGCGTGCACAGGCCTTGTAAAGCAGTGATTCATACACCCACTTCATGGCACACCCAGGAAATGGTGAGGTCTGAAAGGCGAAACTGGGGTAAACAGACGAGGCTGCTGTGCAGGAGTGATTGGGCCCTCCCACCGGGGGTGCTGAGGAGAACAGTATCTACGGTCTGTAACTCCTTCCATGGCATGAAATTGGAAAGCTTTGTTTAAAGTTCTACGAGCCAGGTTTTCTTTACCTGCACTTTACACCCCCCACCCCCGCAAGACTGCCTCCTGAACTGTCAACACCTGGTCCTCTGAGCAGTGAGGAACCACCAAGACAGAAGCCTGGGGCTTGTCACACTACAGGAAATGGTGCTTTAAAACTTGACATTTCCCAAGCCCAAGTCATCTTTCTGCTTCCAGCCTGCTTGTGTGGTCTCTCACTGGAGAGGGACTCCTCCTCTTCTACCCTCGACATCTCATTCCCAAGCTTTCACTCACGAGCAAGTCGATTCTTTCTTCTCTCTCAGAGTCATTGTTTATTAATTAAATAATCGCATCTATGATGACAAAATAGAAAAAGGTTAAAGGTTAAAAAATAAATAGTTTAAACATGATATTTAGAAGTAAAGAGGCAAACGCCAGAATAGTTAGAAAGTAGGAGAATTTGCCTCTAGAGCTCTAGCAGGGATTGGGGGAGGGGAGCACGGAGCAGTAGGCTGCTGCTTTCATGCCACAGCGATGTGATCAATGTCTGAATCTAGTCCGTTTTCCACTGTTACCACAGAGCTCATCCAACATCACACGTTTCAGTGGGGTTCTTGCTTGCATAAAAGCTTTCTTTGGCTCCAATCTCTGGTAATATCAAGAGCAAGCTCCCAGGCCTGGACTTCAAGGCCATCTCCCCCTCCCACCTGTCAACCTTGCCTCCCATTTGACACCCCATTTTACCACACCACATCCAGTTTCCTAAATGCACAAACTTGCTTCATAACTTTCTACCTTTATACATGTTATTTCTTTTGCCTGGAATATTCCCTACTGCTATAGTAATAGCTAATGGCACTATGCTAAGTGCTTTCTGTGTATGTTTTTTTTTTAAGATTTTATTTATTTATTTTTAGAGAGAGGGCAAGGGAGGGAGAAAGAGAGGGAGAGAAACATCAATGTGTGGTTGCCTCTTGTGCGCCCCCCACTGGGGACCTGGCCTGCAACCCAGGCATGTGCCCTGACCGGGAGTCAAACCGGGGACCCCTTGGTTCACAGCCTGCGGTCAATCCACTGAGCCACACCAGCCAGGGCGCTTTTTGTGTTTTATATATAACTGCATATTCTTTCATCAACCCTATGGTAGGTGTTACTACTATCTCCATTTAATAAAGAATAAAACTGTAACTTAGAGAGGTTAAGTAATTTACTCAAATATGTAGTATGTAATGAGGCCGAATTAAACCCAGCAATATAATTCCAGAATTCACATTATATTACCTATTCACGCTTTAAAATCCTTTCTTAGACGCTAAATTTGATCAGGATTAAAAGATTTAAAATCTTAAAAAGAGTTAGTAGTACAATGAGAAAATATAAGTGAATTGCCTATAATTTCAAAGTAAACGTGTAATAGCCCTGGCCACGTGGCCCAGTTGGTCGAGCATCTCCCACACACCGAAGGGTTCTTGTTGGATCCCCAGGCGGGGGAGTGGAGATTGAGGTGAGGCACATAAGGGGAGGCAAACCGATCGATGTTTCTTTCTCATATTGATGTCTCTCTCTCTCT
Organism: Micronycteris hirsuta; assembly: GCA_004026765.1. Lineage (NCBI taxonomy): Eukaryota > Metazoa > Chordata > Mammalia > Chiroptera > Phyllostomidae > Micronycteris > Micronycteris hirsuta. The sequence continues at coordinate 67,758 of PVJI01007415.1, forward strand.
CTCTCTCTAAAAATCAATAAACATAGCCTTGGATGAGGATTAAAAAAAGTGGCAGACTTGACTATAGAATTTTTAACTTCTTTTATCAAATAGTCCTATTTTATAAAATAAAAAGATAAGTAAAAATTGTCAAAAAATTTGCATATATATGAAAGATAAGAGAGTGCCATCCTTATTTAATAGAGGTCTTACAAAGAAATATAAATACCCTGTTTTTAAAAAATGGGCAAAAATGTAAATTAAAGTCAAGAAAGAAAATGGCCAAATGTATTTTTAAGGGAAGTGAAAACTTAAAACCATAATGCACCATCAAGTTGACTGAGAACAAAAGAATACTCAGAGCTAATTAACGTTTTGGTCCAGTGATCCTGGAGGCAGGACGCACGGCGAATGATTAAGCTAGTACTGAGAAGGACATAAATTGCTTCAATGTTTCTGGAGGGCAATTTGGCAGAATGCAGTAAAAGCCTCAAAAACTGTTCACATCCTTTGACTCAAAAATAGCATTTCTCGGAATTCATAATACAGGGATTGATGATGTTTTCTATAAAAGCCCAGATAGCAGGCCACATATGTCTCTGTTGCTTTTCTTCTTTGTGTGTGTCCTTTTCTTTTTATCTTTACAAAAATATGAAAGCTATTAGTTTGAGGGCTGTAGAAAAACAGGCTGTGGTCTGAAATTGGCCTGAAAGCAGTAGTGTGTGAAAGAGCAGACTACAAGGAAGCTCACCACACAGTGCATTTGGTAATTGCCAAAAGAGAGAGCAAACTAAGTGTCTGAGGATAGAAATTAGTTACCAGAGAGAAGGAAACAAGTTTTTTTTAAGGTTTTAAATGTTTTTTGTAAGTTACAGAATGCTATTTATTGCATGAGGACGTATTTTTGATTTGAGTGGAAAAATACGGTTTACGAAAGGTTGTGTTATCATCCCAAATAGAACATAATCATATGTGTGTGCATGCATAGAATAAGACCTAAAAGCAGTAAACACATTCATATGTTGATAGTGGTCTTGAGGTGGGGGGTTTGAGATGGTAGATTTTGGTTTTTTATTGTGTGTGTTTCCTAGAGTGAATATGCATTGTTTTTGTTTTTATAACAAAATTTTGTTTTATACAAAAATACAAGAAACTTTGTTTGGGTGACAACCAAGCACCTTAACTTCCAGTTTGAGAAAAATCTTTCCTGAATTTACTCCCTGCCCCGCCCCATAGTGGAGTTGGTCACTCTTCCGTGCTCCCTCAACACGTAATGGTCTTTTGAGCACCATTAATTACTTAATCGGAGAGTGATTAATACTATTATCTAGTTAAGCACTCCTCTCTTAGTGGGCACCTGGGTTCTCAGTATTCCACTATTATAAACATGCTGGCTATTTTCAACTTGCTCTCTGCCAGAACCATTTTTCATACTTTTCAGCTAGACTGTGCCCTCAGAAGGCAGAACTTCCATAGATTATTTTTTCTGGGCTTGCCAGCTGGCTTCCAGGTAGGATTGGCCAATGGGTAACATCAACAATAGGTTGGAGGGTGAAAAAGGAGAAAAGGTGGGGGTATTTTCTCCCCACCTTTTCTCCTGCTTTTGTTCTCTAAGTCTCTTGCAAGGCAGCTCCCCCTTCGGCGCTCTGCTAATTGGACTTCCTCACCTTATCACTTCAGCCCTAGTCGGGGTAACAGCTTCTTGTTGTAAGAGCCTGCATACCTCCATGTCTCTCTCTGGTTATGGCCTTGTAGTGTAGGGTTATTTCCCTTCACCCAACCCAAACTCTAACTCTAACCAAAATTTCTGTAAACGGTTCCTTCAATGATATCTCTTCTGTTGAAACATCTGAGTGGAAGTTCCTGTTAGGACAGACTAATATATTAAAGAACCCTGGTGAACATCATAGAACACAAATTTTTTATTTATTATGCAACAGTCCCTGGATAGTCTCAGATTTTACATCTGAGATTTTGACTATTTGCAATGCAATTATAGAATGATTTACAAGTTTCCTGAAGTTGGAATTTGAGTTACTGTTGAGGCCAGTGTTTGGGAATGCAACACGCAATTGTTATTCACTTCTCCAGTACTTTTAGAGAAGTAATGCTCCATTGCACTTTATTGAAGAAATCATGTACTACAGGACAGTGGTATTCAAATTTTGATGTTTTTAGTGGAATCTTTAAGAAAATATTCTTATATCGAACCTAATATGTAAATGAGATAAAAGTCACATTCAATGTAAGGGGAACCTCCTTCCTCATCTTTGAGACTCACCTGCAGACCCCAGGACTCCTTGGCACACAATATGAAAACACTGATTTGCAGAGTCCAAGAGTCTAGAAGATGTATCCTTCATAAATATCAAATATCTATTGTATTTCTTTTAGGCTAGATTCTAGAACTACATGGTCAACAATATGACCATCAATGGTCCCTCAAAACTCTCCACACTCTGAATAATGTTGCCTATCTCATTACTGCATCTATTATCAAATACATACAAACAAACAAAAAACTCTTCAATTTCTTGTCATAGTTTTAATTGCATTTTTATTACTGAAAGGATATTTTACATTTCTGCTTGACATTTGTATTTCCTTTCCCCTCCTCCTCCCTTAACTTTTAGTGGCCTTTTATGGTTAACCAGTACTCTGTTTATTCAATACATATTCATTCCTTGTACAGTATCTGAGCATTATGCTAATGGATATGAATGTTAAACAATACAGTTATGCCTTTGCCACCCCAGATCTCTCAGACTAGCAATAGTGTAGTCTTATTATTTATCGTGTTAAATTCAAATAACAGTATGGTAACTATGGCAACGCTTTGTCATTTTTGTTGTGAATAATTGTATTAGTTTGTCTTTTAATTTTACTGAAGGATTTTTACGGGCTAAATTTAAAATGTTTTACATAGTTACATCTACAGACCTTTGTTTTTTATGTCTTGCTGGGATTTCGTCCGGCAAAATCCGTGGGTGACCGTAACCGAATGAGTAAAAGAATCTCATACCGAGACATGCTGGGAGAAAAGAGTCTGGAGCCATGGGTCTTTCGCTCCATCTTCAAAAGACCCCGGGCGTAGCTCAGCCGGGCTTTTTATTAGAAGCTTTAGGACACATTTACATTGGATTGATTATTCTTGGGCTTATGCAGAACAGAGGTCTTCAGTGAGGTCATGAGGATATATGAGAAGGGAATAGATAAGGGGTAGGTTTACTCAGTAAGGTAAACATTTAGGGTACAGAGCATTAGGTTGTAAATTCAGGTCCGGTGGCAGACAGGACCGGGGTAGCACATTAAACAGGAGACAAGTAAATTGAGGGTAAGCTAACTAGGGCTGTTAACTCTTAGGACCATAAAACACTGAGACAGAGAAGAATTTCATGGACTCATTAACTTAAGTCTCTTGACTCCAGGAGGGAGAAACTCAGCAAGTCAGAGAATTTCTTAAGATACATTTTTGCCAAATTCCCATTAGAGAATTCCTTTTCCACTGACATGATTCACTCTTGCCCACACAGGAATGATTTTTCCTCACGCGGAGCCAAGCTAAGACACGCGTGATTCCCGGGACTGCGTGTTTCCACACGTGTGGAAAGAACTCCCACATTTATGCCTATATCCTTTTAAACCAAAATATGAGGTCAATATTCCTTTATAGTTCTAATATTTTTACTGTTTGATTTTTAAGATTTAAGCCTTTAATAATCTGGAAGTTATTTGAGCTCTAAATTGATTTTCCCTCCAAATGACTAGCTACTTTTTTTGATATCCTTATTAAACAAACATCCTTTTCCCACTAATCCTTAATGACCAGTGTATCATGTGTAGTAACTTCATTTATGCTCTGGGCCATATTTATTTCCAGGTTCTCTGTTTTCTTCCTTCATCCTCCTTTGGGCTACTGTGACAATGACATAGGTTTTTTTAAATAAAAACCTATGTCATATATATACATATATATATTTTATTGAATATGCTATTACAGTTGTCCCATTTTCCCCCTTTATTCCCCTCCGCCCCACACCCCCCTAATGGCACAGCTTTTCAATAGCAATAGGAAAGCTCTTTGCCAAAATTCACTTTTTCAAAATATTTTTTTTAAAGATTTTATTTATTTATTATTAGAGAGAGGGGAAGGAAGACAGAGAGGGAGAGAAACAGCAATGCACGGTTGCTCCTCACATGGCCCTCACTGGGGACCCGGCCCGCAACCCAGGCATGTGCCCCGACTGGGAATCGAACTGGGACCCTCTGGTTCCCAGCCCGCACTCAATCCACTGGGCTACACCAGCCAGGGCTTTTTCAAAATATTTTTAATATTTGTACTCACCGATAAAATTTATTAACTATATTTAATTGATACTTTTGGGTTATAAAAGTAATGCATTATTAAGAAAAGTTTGTGGAAGCTTTGGAAAAAATGTGAAAAAATGTAAAGAAGGAAACAAAACCCACTTCAAATACTATAACCGTTAACACTTTAGAGTATAACTTTCCATCTTCTCTGTATGTATACATGTATTTTTTACAAATATTACTAAACATATTTGTAAACTCTTGTTTAATAATCAATGAGCATTTCACCATGTATTAAATATTTCCTTGAAATATGATTTTTTAAAAAGATTTTATTTATTTATTTTTAGAGAGAGGGGGAGGGAGGGAGACAGAGAGGGAGAGAAACAGCAATGTATGGTTGCTCCTCACATGGCCCCCACTGGGGACCTGGCCTGCAACCCAGGCATGTGCCCTGACTGGGAATCGAACCGGGACCCTTTGGTTCCCAGCCTGCGCTCACTACACTGAGCTACACCAGCCAGAGCTGAAATATGATTTTTAATGACACGTTAGCCAAGGAAGTGTCAGCCCTTCACTGTTACAGCAAACTAGCACTGAAGTCACCAGTTGTTGTCACACAGATCAACATTGCATGACTGCCAGTGACACCAGCTGCTGGGGACTTGAACTTGGTTTTGACTGTAGTTCACTGGATTAGAGTGAGTTTTGCAGCATTTGTCCCCTGGATCTCTTTTGTTAGGCATGCGTGAAAATCACCTGAGTGTGAGGGATTAGGCAGTTAACAAATAGGGGGAAGTGTAGGTTGCCCACACAAGGACTAGATTTGAATTGATTTAGTTGTAAAAGATTCCTAGCACCATATTGCACAATCTTACTTTTGTGTTTCTTTTAAGTCACTAATATAAATCATTGATACTTGCCTTAGAAAAGATGAAATAATTCTCATGAAAATAAAGCATGTCTATGATTTTTTTAAGTTTTAGGTAAGGAATCCTTAACATTTGTGATAAAATATTTAAAACCCTGAGTTTTTCTTAAGTGAAAGTGCAAGTTTACTAAATTATATAAACTAGGGGGAGTTGAATGTAGTATTGAGGACAACAAGTAGCTGAGATATTTAAATCAAAGAATGTACTTCTAGAACGAGTCGTGCAGAATATTTATAGTCACTTTGCAATGCGTGGGGGTATAAGCTTCTCTCTAACAAGGATGCATTGGGCCCGAGTAATTTTCTTTATCCCATCACACCACACACACACACGTACACACAGAGTGTGTGTAAGTTAAATTGCAAGCTATCTTGTTTTTTTCACTTAACTTTTCACGGAAGTGCTGCTTACTGACTTTGCCAGATGTAAAATATAATCAAAGTCTGGAACTGTACGGATCCTTAGGATCTGAGTTTCCAACGCAAGGGAATTAAAGGCTGGAATCTGAGAGCAAAAAGTTCAGGGAAGGGACACTGCATTGCCTTTCCCTGCCCTTCATCTGAACATTCCTAAGTAAACTGCCCAGCCTAGTGCCTGCTGATTAGGTGTAGAGTTCTGTGCTGCTCAGTACAAAGGTTATCCTCTGGAGCTAACATGTTACCAATGAGTCATTTCCTTCCCTTTGTAAGCTTTCCTGAATATTTTCTTGTTTATTTTAGCTATCTATGGAAGACCCTAAAATCAGCTTATTGTTGGGTCCCCACTGATACTCTTTAGTTTGTAAAATCATTATGGTGCATACTTTGTTATCTCAAATGTTACATCCTGATTGCTTATTCCTTTGTGTATTTTGCTTTGGAATGTTTGCCTAGCTTTATTTTTAGAACTGTTAACAATTTCATAATCTATCTTTTGGACAGTTTGTGGCCAATATGAAAATGAAATTAATTTCCTAGGGTATAGTATAATTAAAAGTCTTTTACTTTCTTAAGCATTCAAGATAGAACTTGAAGAGGCTTCCTTGAAATTTCTTACACACAAAATAAAATTTTTTTCTTAAACCACACCCATTGTATCGCCTTCATGCCACTTTTCCAAATCATTCTGGTAAAATCTTAAGCCAACAAGAGAATGGAAAGGCCAGGGGAGACAAGAAGTAGATCTCTCATATGCTGATTATACTGTGTTTTAATTTGTTAAGTACCTTTCTTCTGTGATAGATAATGTTACAGACCACTGCTGTTCAATAATAATGTCACCTATGTAATTACAAAATTTCTAATTGACACATTAAAAAAAATAAAAACACAAGTGAAGTAAATTTTAATAATATATTTTCCTAATCCAATGTATCTAAAATGTTATCATATTAATGTATAATCAATATAAAAAATTGTACTGCTTCAGTTGTTAAATTTAAATTTAAAAATTCAGTTCCTCAGTAAATAAGACACATTTCAAGTGCTCAATAGTCACATGTGTTTAGTACTGGACAATCTAGCGATTGACAATTTTGAGGTTATTTAGCAGCCAAATAATTGCTCAAAAGTGGTATCTTTGGAAGATTTGTTGTCAGTAAAACAGTGAATTGAAGGATATGGTGGTTGAGAGAGAGAGAGAGAAATTAGACCTGAAATGAGTTACATGTGGGTACTAGAATGGTATTTTCAGGTGTTAAGAGGATAAAGCAAATGTGAGAGGTGTTTCAAAGGAATCATTAGTATACACCGATGACTGTCCGGTAATGTGAGAAGGAAAAAAAGCTCAAGAGTGGTGGCCAGCCTCCCAACAGCCCTCAATGACCCTCACCTCTTACTACTCACACGCCCGTGAAGTCCCCTTCCACCAAGGGGTGGTCTGCGTGATCAACAGAGTAAGGCAGTAGTGATGGTTTGTCACTTCCAAGGTTAGGTTATAAAAAATACTATACTGGCTTCGGTCTTGCTGGTTCTGTCTCTTGGATCACTTGGCCTAGAGGAAGCCAGCTGCTACATTGTGAGCAGCACTATGGAGAGGCCCACATGGCAGGAAACCGAAGCCTGACAGCAAGCCCGTGAGTTTGGAAGTGAGTCCTCCTCCCCTGGTTGAGCATTCAGATGACTGCACTTCCAGCCAGCATCTTGATTACAACCTCAGGAACGACTGTACCAAAACCACCCAGCTAAGCATCTCCCTGACCTCCCTGATTCCTGAGCCTCAGAATCTGTGAGAGATAATACATGTTTTCAGATGCTAAATTTTGGGGTAATTGGCAACAGCAATCAATAATGACTGCATCAATCAATAAAAAAGTGATAACCCAATTTAAATATGGGCAAAAGAATTGAACAGCCACTTTACAAAAAAAGATAATAGCACATGAAAAAGTATTCCATATCATTAGACATCAGGGAAAATCAAATTAAAATACACACCAACAGGCTAAAATTAAAAAGATCAACAACACAAAATGTCGATGAGGTTGTGAAGCAACCAGATTTCTTTTTTAAAAAATTGAGATATAACATACATACATACCACACACTTCATCCACTTAAAGTACACAATTAATACTTTTAGGATAATGTAACCATCATCATAATATATTTTAGAATATATTTATTACTCCAGAAGGAATCCTGTACCCTTTAGCTGTCACCCTCCAATTATCCCAGCACTCCTCTCAGATGCTAGGTTGCCATTAGTCTACTTTCTGTCTCTATACACTTGCTTATTCTAAACACTCATATTAGTGGAGTAAAACAATATGTGGTCTTTTGTGCCTGACTTCTTTCACATAGTGTAGTGTTTTTAAGGTTCATTTATTTCCAGCATGAATCAGTATTTCATTTCTTTTTATTGGCAAATAGTATTTCATTGTATGAAATATCCCTTAAAAACTCCATCATTTGGTAAACATTTAGGTTATTTCTGCTTTTAGGCTATTATAAATAATACTGCTATAAACATTTGTGTGGATTATGTTTTCATTTTCTCCTGGGTATGTACATTCAGGAGATGAATTGCTAGGTTGTGTTGTAACTTTATGTTTCACCACTTGATGGATTGCCAGACATTTTCTGAACTGGTTATGCCATTTGACACTCCCACCAGCACTGTATGAGGAATCCAATTTCTCCGTATCTTCACCAAGACTTATGATCTGTCTTTTTGGTTGCAGCCATCCTATTGGGTGTGATTATCTTATGGTTTTGATTTGCATTTCCCTGATGGCTAATCATGTGGACCATCATTTCATATGGTTATTGATCATTTGTATATCTTCTTGGAGAATGGTCTATTCAGATCTGATGTCCATTTTTTATTCTTAAATAAAAAATTCTTGGGAACTATGAAGTCTTTCTAAGCACAGCTTGCTTTTGCAGATTATTTTCCAAACGTGTACAAAATGGAACCGAAATGGAGAATCTCCTAAGGATCTGAAGAGGTGCAACATCAAAAGCTACAATTATCCAGTAATAAGTGTTGCAGGCTTCGGTTGCCAACCACTTTCTGTTCCCAAGAGTTAGCAGGATGAGACATCCTCCCCATGATTGTTTTCATTACTATTTTTGCAGCATCTGGGACTGCAGGGTTTAGCACCAGGAGGAATCGGGATGTTTTTGCCCGCAGATGTGTGTGAATATTGGCTTCAGACCACTTGATGAGGTAGTGCAGCTAGTTTCGGAATGTATGGATCAGGTTGCTGGTGTTGTCTCGAGCACTGGTACTGAGGTGGTGAGGGAATAGCATGAAGGCTGTCACTCACAGCAGCACTGCTGTCTTACAGCTCCAGAGGAGGTTTCTGCAACTAAAGAGGACGTAAGGGACACTGTGGCTGGCTCTGTGTCCTTCTTTGGACTCCTGCTTCAAATGACCACATTGTCATCATCCTTAAACACTGTGATGAAGACTACTGTGACTCTGTCCTTTTTAGACTCAACATACATGGTCTTATTATTTCTATAGGGAATAACTGCTCTGTCCTCTCCTTCCTTGCCTCCTTCTTAGAACTGGAAGTATTTTTCAAAGACAGAGTCAAAACGATTTCATTTCAACATGCCATGCACAAAGGAATCCTTGGGTGCAGGCAGATTTTTAAGGTGGTATAGCAAAGAGACATTGTATCCTGATTCTTGATTTACCAAGAAAGTCTCATACACTCTCTTTAATAACTCATCACCATTTGCCTGAAGGTCCTGACCGTCGCTTTTGTTTTACCTCCATTAGGATTTGAAATATTATAGAGGACCCCATCAAAATTTTCAAATGTTATTTCTATAGCTTCTGGTTTGTTTCCAGTGGCCACACTCTTGAACTTGAGCATGATCATCTCCTCCACAATGTGGTTGTTCACCTCCAGCAACCCACCTGCTGAGTTGCCACCACTGCTGCCTCACCAACCCCATTCTCCATTTTTTAATTGGGCAATTTGTCTTGTTTCATGATTGAATTGTGATAGTTCTTTACATAGTTTAGATACGAGCTCCTTATCAAATATATCATATGCAGAAATATTTTCCATTCTGTGGGTTGTCTGCAACTAGAAATCTTAATTCAAAGTGATACTAACACTTTTGAAAAAGGCCTCGGGTTACATTATTTGCCCAGGGTTGCTAAACTAACCATGAGGCCTTGGGTGACAAAAGTTGCACACACACTAAGTGAGGTGGAAGAATTGAATCTTGGGGCAAGCTGTGTCCAGTAAAACATGCTGGGTCAGATGACTAGTGTGTTTATTGTGTACACAGAATGAGACATGCTGGTAGTGTCAGATGGTGATGTCAAACAGTGCTGTCCCATAACTGTTTAAAAACTGAATTGCAAATAAAAACAACGAATTGTCCTTCAGAGCCCAGTTAGTGACACTTTCTACAAAGTCCTTAGCTAGAATATCCACAGTATTCTATGAAAGTCGTATTTCTAAAATCATCTTCAAAACATTTTTTAATTTCCCCATCCTTGAAATGAGTCAGAGGTTTAAGGACTTACTAAACTTGTTAAGACATCCCTTGAAAATTGCATTGTGGTCTATCTCACAACTCATTTGATAGCTGATATTTATCATATCTTGGCACCTCAAGTGAAAACGTTGAATCTAACATTCCGTCACAGTAATTACCTGAGAGAGAATAATGTATCGTTATGCAAGCCCTTTCCCCCCCACCAGACCGTAGGCTAGGACTGTCTCAATTATCACGTTCAGGTTCTCACTCTGTTGCTCCTCTATCTGTCCCAGAGGAGCTTTTCCAGTCACTTGCCCTTCTACCCCTTTTCAATAGCAGATAGAGATAAAGATGGTATCTTATTGTGGAATATAAAGTTCAAAAAGACAGGGTCTTTTACTTTTTGTTCCTTCTGGTATTTCTAGCCCCTCACAGTTCCTAAACGTAAGTTATGAAAAGCAGACAAAACTGATTTGC